>JANAVB010011955.1:0-28644 GCA_029216955.1 Iris pallida | reverse complement strand
CTTCTGAGGAAGCTCTGAAGGAGCTATGAAGGAGTTGCCTTCTCAGGAACTCTGAAGGAGCTATGAAGCTGCGCTTCTGGAAGCTCTGAAGGAGCCGCTCTTCTGAGGAGCTCTGCAGGAGCCTGCTTCTGAGAACCCTGAAGCAGCTACGCTTCTGGAAGCTCTGAAGGAGCTGCACTTCTGAGGATCCCTGAAGCAGCGGCAATTCTTGGAAGCTTTTGTCACTAACGCTTTTTAGGGTGACTAGTGACTGCTCTGAGCGGCCGTCAACGCCTCCTTTATTCTGACATTTTTGGGGGCTTGAGAAGCGTGACTAAAGGCTTAGTAAAAAGACTTCATTAAATGAGATTCATTGTCATGAATTCTAGGTTCATCCAACGAATTCTAGGTTCATCCCATTAACTCGGGGCTTTTGACCAACTGCCACATGACGTGCGGGCTGGACCACCCATGGCCTACATAAATAGAAGCTTTTGGGGAAGTATGTGCTCATTGCCTCTTGACGTTCCTCTGTTATGCTCGACCCCGACTTTGCTTTTAATGGCATAGGCTTGAGTAGTCTAATGTTGGTTGCGGATCTCTTTGTTCAAAGAAGATATAGTCTTGGTGAAGGACAACTTTGGACGAGAAGCACTTGAGCGTTTGGCATGAGGGGTTCAAACCTGAACAACATCTTAGAGATCTTCGAGGCCCCTGAACCGGTTTGAATTGATTGCCGGCACTCCGAGCCACAGGTTTTGTTTGAGCCTCATGTAGGAGCTATGTCCCCGTTCTGCTCAATAACTGCTTCATTAGCCATATTGAGCGGAGGGAGCTGCACACTTGGCTAGGAAGTAATTCACTATGACTGCGAGGAGACTGCGCACTTGTAGAATGCGCTGCTGTAACTGTGCACTTAGGAGTAGATAACTTTATATGTAATAACGAAGAATTTAATAGACCTTTGTAATCATGATTTTAATAAAGTATTTTCCTTTATGTACTGCCTTCTTTTGTGATTTGAGTACTGATGTGCCAGCAACTTGGCATCTCCTGCACTTCTGTAAACTGCATGAAGCGACTGTTTTCTTCTGCGCTTTTATTGATGTTGCGCTCTTTTCATGCTTCTACAAGAAGGAGTACATTCAGACAATTCTACTGGTTCGAGTTGCTTGGAAGTACCACTCTTCTGGGAGTCTACCTGGGAGAAAGAGGATGAGATGAGAGAGATTACCCCTATCTGTTTGAGATGTGATGATCACTACCTCTCCTAAAATTATGAGGACGAAATTTTTCAAGGTGGGTAGATTTATATTATATTTTTGGAATATTATTTATCCACCCTCTCAAATTAAATAATTAGCCAGTACTCCCTATTATGATTATCTATTATAATTTCCTATTAGATATATATTATATTTTTGGTATATTATTTATCCAAATAGCTTTACAGTTTTGCGTCTATAAACTAGCCACATACTATTTATTTATTTATTAAATCAGCCACATCCGACTCATTAGGACTAGCCTACAACCTATTACTAAAGCCTAATTCACTTATTAGGTCAGCCCATAGTTTGGCCTGGCCTAGAAAGCAGATCAAGCCCAAACTCTTGTTAAGCCATAACCCATGGTAAAGCCAAGACTCTGAGTACAATTCTAAACCGACCAAACAATTAAGATCTGGTCATCATTTTCCCTTCTCGATTTTTGGCCAGCAGCAGTGTAACATCATTCTCGGTGGAGCGACCACATCGGTGACTTCTGGAGACTTCCAGAGTGGTCCATTCTACCGACTTAGATTCGAACATCCCCGTCGTCAGCCCTCCATTTACTTAGTTTCGTCGATCACTACCGTTCGTTGATAATGGTCACAGGTTCTCGACTCCTCTCACTATGCTTATAAATAGGACCCTAGACTCCTTTTTATCATCCTCCCCATTGGTGAAGCCATATCGAATTCCTATTCCCTTTCCCATCCTCAAACCTCACCCTAACTTCGAGTTTCTAGCAATGGCGGTGGCTACCATTTCGAAAACTGACAGTTAGACGAGGTTCTCTCTGGTGGCGTTAACCATATGTCGACGGAGCACTATTCATCTCCACTCGCAGCAACCATGGAGAGTTTTGAAGCATCGCCATTACCTTCATGTCCGTACTATCACTACAAAAAAATGCATTTTCAGCAACATAAGCAATATGTTGCGAAACGTAATATTTATGTCGCCAAAGGGTTTCTGCGACATATTTGGCTATGTCGCACATATGTCGCGGTAGCATTGTCTGGGAAAGTCTTTGGCGACATGAAATCACATGTCGCAGAATGTAGTACCTTTTGGCGACATAACTATTTCAGATTCTAAAAAAACCTTTGGCGACATGTGCCTTGTGTGTCGCAGAAAGGTCATACATTGGCAACATGACACATGTCGCCAAAAGCCTAATTTATTTATTTTACTTATTATAGAAAATACTTTTTGCTACACAATTTGATGTCGCGAAAGCTAACATAGCCAAATATAAATACACTTCTGGCTACACAATTGATGTCGCCAAAGCTAATGTATCCAAATATAAATACGTTTTGCTGTACATTTTGTTTTCACAAAAGCTAATTCATTTTGTACATTAATTTTTTTTTCGCTTATATTTCCAAGATTAACTTTAAAACATTAAAAAATTATTCAAAGAACTTGAGAACAAGAGCAACAAGTTACATGAACAAAACATGAATCTAATATAATGTCTTTAAACATCTCTTTACAAAATAATCCATAATGCAATATTTTAACAACTTCAAGTGCCCATATAGTAAAAAAATGTATTTCACAAACGTACTGTATTCAAATTAGACAATTATAATGTAGACATAACAGATGAATATTTGATTGACTT
This sequence comes from Iris pallida, assembly GCA_029216955.1. Classification (NCBI taxonomy): domain Eukaryota; kingdom Viridiplantae; phylum Streptophyta; class Magnoliopsida; order Asparagales; family Iridaceae; genus Iris; species Iris pallida. Next base: position 25,770 of record JANAVB010011955.1, on the reverse strand, counting down.
CCCAAAAAAATAGCCTAGCTACAGTAGATCTCGTGATATGAATGCCTTCCCCCAAAATTAGCTTTTGTCAATGTGTCTATTTGATCCTGCAAACAAAACAAAAAAACAAAAAAATGTAAGTAAACAATATATATATATATATATATATATAATAATATATATATATATAACCAAAAGAAAGTAATTAACATGGATCACACATGTTCTTTGCCAAAATTGCAGTTCTTAGCTTTTGTCAATGTGTCTATATGCTTCTTTGCCAAAATTTGGCTGATGTTGACAATTATACATACAATTCCTTGTAATATGCACCATGTTTCAACATGGATCACACAATACAAGTTTCATTAATGTAACTAAGTAGTCCAATTTGCGAAGCCTGGTGAAGGATCAGACAGGGATCACACAAGTAAGGGTTGCCACAATGTCAAAAGAACAATGATCTTTACGGATCCTTGCCACAATGTCAACATCAACTCAGACAACTGGATGACAATGATCTTTACGGATCCTTGCCATAATGTCAGGTTTCCAATGAATTGCAACAGGAACATGTACTTAAAAAGGAAGGTAAGATTGGGAAAAAAGAAAGAAAGAAAAACATTGCAAGAACAGTAACATATATAGATGCAGCATATGTTGTACAGTTAAGGAAACTATGTGAAGCACTAGAGCAACATTTACACTAAGCTGTCTAACAATTCCTTTTCCAATCCATTTTTCTTAGCTAGTATAACCAATTGCATTGCACACCTTTTGTTAATGACAAATGAAATGAATTAAGAATTTCAAGTTTGGCGTAATGGAGAAACCAAGTATCAGTTAACACTTATGAAGTAAAAAAAAAACTTAAAGCCAAGTATCAAATAACATTGATGAAGAAACCCAAATATGAGACAAGGACCTAAAACTCTTAGGTCTCTAAATAAATCTGCAGACAGCAAGAGTAGTGTAGAAGCTGGACCATAGTTTACTTTATTAGTCCAAACAACAACTCTCGAATTCTTCTTGTTATGGTATATTTGCATGCTACATGAGCCACATCTTTTAATAGCTACAGAGGGATACAGCAGTAAAGAGGTTTTTGGATGAATGAGTTCCTATGTGTTGACTTGTGATCAAGGTTTTAAGTATTGGCTGAAACTGAAATGCGTTCTGCATTTTGGAACAGAATCAAAGGGTCTGAACCTACCGAGACCAAACGATTCAAAATCATCGAACCTGAAGCTTCCAAAACCAATACTCACATGAAGGACCCCTAAACCAAGTTTTCGAACCTTGTTTGTGATATATGCAAACTAAATATATGTCACAAACTACATCCCTATGCTTCAATTTCTATCTATGTCGCATGGATACGGATAAAGACACAATCCGAATACGATACAACCATTTTCAAATACATAAATATCTAGTCCCTTGTTGCACAAATACGGACACAGATATAACACAATATGGACACTACCTCCCCGTGTCCATGCAATATAGGTTTCTAGTCATATGACATTGAAAACGTATAGAAACTATAAGAAATCCACTCGACTTGCAATGTTGGTTAAACCTAGAGATAATCAAAGAACTGAAACGGGATAAATTTCAAACATGCATTGGAATAAGGAAATATTAATCTTCTGTTCCCGGGAGGAAGCGATTTCCAGTTGATGCTTACAACAAAGCACGAAGGGAGCTGGACCCTAACAGGATAACAGTTTTTGTATGTTTTATTAGAGCCATATTTTATATAGAGCTGGACCCTAACAGGATAACTTCCAATTGTGTTTTACATAGAGCCATATTGCTATGTATCTCAAAGAAGTTTTTCACCATATCTTATGCCAAATAACAGGTATATATCTCAAAGAAGGTGCTCTAGACAAAAAAACTAATCATAACAGGTATATATCTCAAAGAAGTTTTTCACCATATATTATGCCAAATAGAGTATCAGATAAGAAAAAGCACATTTGAAGAGTAAGGAAATTGCATATAGATTGAAAAGCAAGGTAACTGTAGCATTAAAAGATGAATTAAGTTTGATAGGAATGACTCACCTAGGATCCCTCAGGTGAATCTTCCCCACATTGATCTGACGAAAGTAATCCACATCACAACACCGCTTGCAGGCAGTAGAGACACTCACAACTTCATTAAGACATCTTTCCTTTTACCAATTATAACTACATTGCAATTTCTTCATAGTTATGCTTCTAATCTCTTCAATTATCATAGACATACTTTTGCAGGTAAGGCTTCTAATCTCTTCAATTATCACTGTAGACCTGCAACTTTTGGTCACTGGGACTCCCAAGTTCCCTGCTACCAAGTGCAGTCCCACTCTAACACTGCCTGGGTACATTAGGCATTAGCCCCCCTCTCCACCTGCTGCAGGTAAGGCTTACCTACCACTTAGTGGCTCGACCAGGGGGAGTCCCCTACCCCAGAAATGGTAGCCAAGCCACCTGGGCAGTACCCCCTATACAATATAAAATATAAACATGTAAAATATTAAATAGATCTTAACTGATCCTAGATCAAGTTCAACCCTTCCCTCACCCTATTAGTAAACTTAGCTAACAATGATACTAGTAGCCCTATGGCATCTTTACACATCTTTACACAAATAAATAGAAACAGGTAAGGCTTCTTGCACATGACCTGCTACATTGGACTCTCATGTGTGTGTGGTACACACACACACAAACAACATCACTGTCACATTATGACAATGCACACACATTCACATAGACACTCCTAGGTGATACACTCACTAGCTTACCTTCTATTCACTCTACCCTATGGGTAACACACATATACATTACATGATGGGTATAGAACTGAACAAATATGTATCGCAAGGGTGGATACAAGGTGGTATAGAACTGAATAAATATGTAAATAGGCTGATACCAAATATGTAAATAGGTTGATACCAAAATAGTCCATCCATTTATTCAACCCAAGTTTGACTTGATGTTTCAGACCTTACATGACATCCAGGATGCTTGTCATATGCAAACGTCATCTAGGATGCTTGTCCGGGTCTTAAGTATACTCTACTCGTTGATTTTTCTATGTATGACAATAAAGAAACAAATGACTTTAGCCATGTAATTCCATGGTATGACACATCACATTAGTATGAGAATAAAAATGACTTCGACCAAAGTATTCTGTACATAGTTTGGCATTCATTCAAAGTTTGAACTCATAAACTATCTACAGAATTTAAGCAAATTCTTAACAATATCATTTTTAGAGAATCTACTTAATCTTGACATACACTACAAATCCAGCTTTAACAATCTTAATTTATGTCAAATTTGTTTTCCATAAATAAATTCTTTATTTATTGTGTATCTGGGAAAATTACAACTGTGGGAATCTGATCTAGAAGACGATCACTTTATCCCTTGTACTATGCGAAGAAAAAAAGCTCTCAAAATTTTGACAGTAGATAACTATGTATCTGTCCAATGAATGAGAAAAAGAACTCTATTTATAGAGTCAAAATAATAACTGAAAAGATAACTGTCTTCACAGCCTGTGCTTAGTTAAAAATTATGCAGGATTTAACATACGCAAGGTTGTGAGCAGTTACTGGACGTAGCCTGTAACTGTTGGACACATGGCAATCATGCATGAGTCGTGTGCAAGTTACAGGACACGCAGGCGAGAGATCAGTGGCATGGCTGCCATGTACTCCAATTTGATGAAATCCACGCAAACTTGTTGAAGACGAAATCCACGCAGACTCGGGGTAGAAAGCTTCAAAATCCACGCAAACTTGGGACAAGAAGCTTCAGAATCCACGCAGACTTGATGAAGAAAACTTCAGAATCCACGCTGACTTGATGAAGAAAACTTCAGAATCCACGCAGACTTGAGGAAGAAAACTTCAGAATCCACGCAGATTTGAGTGAAAACTCAAAATACACGCAGACTTGGGATAGAACTGCCAGCTGTCTTGATTCAGCGTGCCTCGACTGACACAAAATCTCTGGCAGTGATTGCTTTTGTCAGTCACATTAAATGACAAGAAGCTCTTTTGGTACGCCAACTTGACGAAAGTTGAGTCTTGCTGAAGAAGATTTCGAAAATCACGTAATAGACGGCCGTGAACTCTCGAATTCTGTGCATACGTGGCATACGAAGAAACATTCTTCGACTGTTGTACTGTCAGTCATAATTACTCTCTGACAAATGATGAGCTGTCTCTCCAGCGTGATTTGTTCATATTGTCTGGATCAACTGAGCGTGACTTTTGACTCTGTCCTGATCAACTCAGCATGACTGTCATTTTTAAAGGCCTACAAGACCCCCTTCAAAGTTTTCGAAAAATTGAAAAGACTTCAAAATTTTTGAAATACTTTGAAAATAAGATGATAAAATGAAATCAGTCACGCTGAGATGACTTCAAATTTTTCGGAAGTCGGAAAGACTTCGATGTTCTTTGAGAATATCCAAATGAACTTATTAAATGTCATGATGACTCTTCATTTTTCGAGACTGATTACATCCAGTTTATGGTGGAATATGAACCGCCGGCGAGCTCTGTTATATAAACAGGGAGAGGATTCATTTAATCTTCATCTTACGTCAACATGACACCAAAAGAGAAAGCTGAGGAAGAAGCACGCAAGTTGGGCTTTTGTTCCGATGGTGACCCCACTTTTGGGGTGAAGAGCCAGAGCCCCTTGTCTTCGAACTCAAAGATGATCCCTTGCAACTAGCCAAGAATTTCTTGAGCTATTTTGGCTTAGATGGCTCGTTCTCTTCTGATGGGCGCAGCCTCATAGAGCAGTGTGAAATGTTGAAGGCTCTGTTACACCGCATGGGGGTCAAAAGCGTAGAAGAACTAGGCATTAAGCTCAGTCGCTCTGGAAAATAGAGCGTGTCTTTTGTGCTTTTGTTGCACTCTTTTTGTTTTGTCTTTTGTAAGGCCATCAGTGCCTGTCTTGAAGAATAAAGTACAACTTCTGTGTTTAATCTGCGTGCATTAATGAAGAATATTAATTAGCACCTTTTGACTATTTCCAATGTTGCTCTGTCTTCCAAAGCACACGTAACACTCATTCTACGGTTTACGAGCGCTATTTATGCAGATCTTTTCCAAAATAGACTTGTACTTTGCCCTTTAAATAGATAGAAGAGTTTCACAGATACTCATCTCCCATTCCTCTTCTTCTTCTCTGAGAATGAAATTTTTGGGAGATTTCACTCTCAAACAGGAAAGCAATGTTTTCTAATGTTCGACTTCTGCGTACTGTATCAAACATGAGTTTGCCAATCCTTAGCACCAAACTTGAAGGTAAGTCAGTGTAATACGTGTATTATTTTTGCTGTTGAAGATAGGCTTTCTGTTTCTTGTTTCTGATTTAAACAATACACGCCTATTTCTGTTTGATAAATGAACGCTGAATGGTTTTTTGATCTAATCTTTTTCTTCTAATACTTTCTGCAGAAACTTGGCTGAAAATTTTCTTCAGAACTGGCATTGGGGATGTGGATGCTGTGGAGAATATCCTGCTGACATATACATCAGGGAGCTTATACGCTTTTGACGCGTAAATCAGACAACTCAGAACTCTTCGTGGGATAGAAGGGTCTTCCTCAGATGGTAGGAAGAGCCTTTATACACGAGAGTTGGATGGTGGAGTCAACTCTACCCCGAGAAATCGGGTAGTAGAGTTCCTTTCACGGAAGAACTAGGAATTGTATCCCAAGGTTTGGATACATTCCTGTCTTCCTTGAGAGGTTACCCCCCAATCCACCAGTTGTATTGGCAGCACCACGACTTCGGGCTGCCATACTCTGTGGTTCTCCTCTCGTCTGAGAGAGGAAGACCAGAGTTTGATTCCTGCTGATCTGGTCGTGACTGGGACCCAGACAGTCAGGAACTGCCACCAACAACGAACCTGACGGAGAAGGTCCGACGGAGAAGATCCAAAGAAGAAGATAGATCTCTATTAGGTTATTGTTGTGGTGTAGAATGAAAATCCAAGATTTGTAATAGATTTCCATTATGATTTGTAAGAAAGTCTAAGAAAATGTAATAGACTTTTTGTGGTGAAATGAGAATGGAAATGATAATTCTTCTATGCTCAAAGATTTGTATTTAGTGGATGAATTGTGGACATGATAGATAATGAAATCTTCTTTTCTGTTTTAGAGTATATGATATTATCAGAGGTATTATGGACGTGATAATATGTAGGAACACAAAAGAAAATAGATTGATTTCTATGCAGAGGGTCAAAAAATGATAAATGAGCAAGTAGATTCGGAATTGATTCAGAGGTTATGAAAACGTGATCAATAACGAATCCCCACTTTAATAAATTGATAGAAGATCATGAACAGACGAATAAATGAACGGATGAATCGTCGGAATGAACGCAATTAATGGATGGATGAACCGTCGGATGAACGTGACGTTTCATTATTTGTAGAACTTCTGCCTATAAATATAGCAGAAATCTGACAAGAACGAACACTTCTTCTTTCAAACATAAAAATGTCGTCTGAAGAAGCATCCAAGAAAAACTGGAATTGCCTCAAAAGTTCAAAAGGCACTGAAGAACACCCTGCTGATCCAGTTCAATCGAAGAAGACGGAAGCAGGCGAAGGTTCGTCTGCACCCAAGCCACCAATGGACATTCTGGATTTCCTGCTCGAACCAGAAAGACTGAAGAAGAAGAGCCATGAGGATGGCCGTTTGCAAGTTCCCTCGTGGGTTCTAGCAAGGAGGTTCTCGACTCTTTTGCTGATCACGTCTTCGAGAAGGACGGCAGTGGCCCACATCCAAATGTAGAAAAGGATGATAGTGATCTTCTTTAATATCATGTATCATCATTCATGATAAAAATAAAATAAAAATTTTATTTCTAAACATGAAACTGTCTGATGATTACAAGCATTTACATTTATACATAGTACTTTTTAAGGAATTTGCCATTAATAGGCATCAAAAACTTTTCGACCAATCCAATTCTGAGAGTTGATAAGCTCCATTTGAGAAAACTTTGCTCACAATATAGGGTCCTTCCCACTTTGCGTCAAATTTGCCCTTGCTCATATGAGTCATAGTCATAGGACGTCTGACTGTTAGAACAAGTTCTCCTTTTTGATACTGCCCGAATTCTGACTTTCTTATTAAAAGCTCTTAAATTCTAGCTTGATAGAATTCAATATTCTGTTGAGCAGATAATCGCTTTTCATCCAGAGCTTCTAATTCTTGAAGTCGAAGACGATCATTATTTTCTGCAGTGAGTTCATTAGCGATTGCTATCCTTAAAGAAGGAATTTGAATCTCTAATGGAAGAACAGCTTCGCAACCATACACCAGAGAGAAGGGTGTACATTTAGTAGCATTACGAACTGTAGTGCGATAAGCCCACAAACATTCACCGAGCTTCTCACTCCAATTACGTTTGTTAGTAGAGACAAACTTCTTTAGGAGTTTGATGATGGTCTTGTTGAAAGCTTCTGCTAATCCGTTAGCTGCCGGATTATATGCGGTAGAAGCCACTATTGTTGATCCGGTGATCGTCACAGAATCGAGTAAACTTCTGACTGACGAACTGTGGTCCGTTATCATGAATAATGCGTCGAGGAACACCAAATCTGTAGATGACGTGGTGCTTAATAAAGCAAATGACATTGGACGTCTTAACTTCAGACAAAGGAATGGCTTCGGCCCATTTGGAGAAGTAATCGGTTATTGCAAGAATAAACCGATGACCCTTGGATGACGGCGGATTGATCGGACCAATAATGTCCATGCCCCAAGCTTCGAAGGGCCATGATGCTGCCGTCGGATGTAGAAATTCCGAAGGTTGATGAATAAAATCCGCATGGATTTGACAAGCTTTACACTTCTTTGCATATTCGATGGCGTCTGATACCATAGTAGGCCAATAATAACCCATACGTCGAATACGGTCTTGAAGTTTTGGTCCAGGCTGATGTGCTCCACAAATTCCATCATGTGCTTCACGAATAATTTGTTGAGCCTCGTCACCGGCAACACATCGGAGAAGTAAACCATCATAGGCTCGACGATATAAGGTCTTTGTTGTATGATTATAATAGAATCGGAATGATCGTCGTCTGATAGATGCTGCTTCACTCGGATCATCCGGAAGAATATCATACAATACAAAATCTAAGAAAGGAAGTCTCCAATCCGTATCCGTATTTTGATTCTCGGCCGAATGACTGAAGATGAATTCCATGCTGGAATCAGATGAAGATGATAAAGATTTACGACTAAATCCAAATCCTCTTGTTGTGTTGACGTCATGAGATGTTGATTTTTCAATGTCAACTGGAAGTCCTAGGGTCAGGTTATTTTCAAGATGAAATAATTCTCGATTGCGAACAATAATCATTTGTTGTCGTCTAATTGGGATAGCCAACACCGCTGCAAGATTAGCTAGAGCATCAGCTTCTGTGTTACATGCTCGTCTAACATGTTCAATGAAGAATTCTTCAAACGAAGAAGCCATAATTATAGCTGATCTATGATAAGGAAACCAGATCTTGATGGCGGACTTCATAAGTACCCCTTATCTGATTGACAATGAGTTTAGAGTCTCCGTACGCCTCCAAATGTTGAATATTTAGATGTTTAGCGAGTTGAAGACCAATGAGTAATGCATTGTACTCAGCTACATTGTTTGAACACGGCTGATCGAGAGAATAAGCTCTTTGGATAGCAAGACCTTCTGGCGATACAAGAACGATTCCAACTCCAGCGACAATATCACCATTAGGACTTATCCTTGAAGCTCCATCAAAGAATAGACGCCAAGTAGGATCTTCTTCAGCAATTTGGTTTGAATCTAGGACTTCATCTGGAATTTTCGTCATAGAGTTTTGAATCTTCTGGAATTGAATGAGCAGCCAGAAAATCAGCTAAAGCTTGTCCTTTGACTGACTTCTGAGGAATATAATGCATGTCATACTGAGCAAGTAGGATTCCCCAGTTAGCTAATCGAGAATTCAAAACACTGGGTTTCTTCATCATGATCCGTATAGGATTGATCCTGGAGATGAACATGAATAGTCTGGCCAATGATATAATGTCGTGATCTTTTGAACAGCGAACATCAAGGCTAGACATTCTTTTTCGACCGGTGAATATCGAGGTTCAGCTCCGGTCATAGTACGACTGAGATAGTAGATGGCTTGTTCAGTGACTATTTTGATTCTTTTGAGCGAGTAATGCACCCAATGAATGACTCATTGCTCGAGTATATAGGAGAAATGGAATTCCTGAAACGGGAGGTACCAATACTGGAGGGCTCATCAGATATTGTTTTATATCATCGAATGCTTTCTGACATTCATCATTCCAGACAAAAGAAACACCTTTCTTCATAAGTTTGTTGAATGGTCTGCAGCGTCCTGATAAATTAGAGATGAATCTCCTGATATAAGCGATCCTTCCTTGAAATCCTCGTAGCTCTTTTAAGGTGCGTGGAGGACGCATCTCTTGGATGGCTTTGATCTTCTCGGGATCCACGTGTATACCTTTAGAGGTAATGACGAAGCCGAGAAATTTACCACTAGAGACGCCTAAGAAGGACTTAGTAGGGTTCATCTTTAATTGATGCTTACGCATTAGATCAAATATAGTCTTCAAATCTTGGATATGATCCTCCTTTTGTCGACTTTTGACTGCAATATCATCAACATAGCATTCGACTGTTTTTCCGCAAATGTTCACGGAATATAGTGCTCATAGCTCGTTGATAAGTTGCTCCTGCATTCTTGAGACCGAATGGCATAACTGTATAACAGTATGTACCGATCGGCGTTCTGAAAGAAGTGTGCTTCTCGTCATCTGGAAATATTTTAATCTGATTGTATCCAGAATACCCGTCCATGAATGACATCCGCTCAAATCCACAGGTATTATCAATCATGACATCAGTGATTGGTAGAGGAAATTCGTCTTAGGGCATGCCGCATTGAGATCGCGGAAGTCTATGCATACTCTGACCTTGCCAGTCTTTTTAAGGACAGAAACTATGTTAGCCACCCAATCGGGATGTTGTTCCTCTCTAATAAACCCGAAGGTTATGAGTTTATTGACTTCAACTTCAATTGCATCCATAATGTCTGGACGAAATCGTCGCTGTTGTTGTTTGACCGGTTTAGCATTCGGCAAGATATTGAGCTTGTGAGTTGCAATTTGTGGATCAAGTCCTGGCATATCTTCATAACTCCAAGCGAAGACATCGATGTAGTCACGAATGAGTTTGATCATGTCTTGCTTATCAGGTTCAGAAAGACTTTCACTGATGAATATTGGTTTGGGAGATCCCTCTTCACCAACATCTATTTGAACAAGTTTGTCTTCAGTCGGAGGTTCTTTTTGCTCGAAACGGAACTCCCATTGATTATCTAATCTTTGGGCCCATTGTTCCGATTCAGGTGAGATTTCAAACTCTTCTTCGTCTTCATCACTTTCTTCAGAATGGTCAATGGAAACCATGTTGGAAGACAGAATGTTGCAGTAGAAGTCTCCGATACTTGTATCGGAATCCCAAGAAGTGGTACTAGAAGAATCAGATCTCTTATCTTCGTCAGACTCGGGATCTTCATGGATAATATTGATAAAAGGAGTAGGGGCTATATAGCCCAGTCCGTATTTCGTCCTTCCATATTTCAGAGGAGGAATACGAACAGGTATTTTTCTTCCCTTTCCACTATTGAGGCCAGTCCTGAAGTCATAGCCCATATTTTTGATGATGTCTTTAGATTGCTGACTATAACGACGTAGTTGTAATCTTCCAGTATCATCATTTTTGTCTTCATCTTCTAAATCAGAAGGACTTTGGGGCCCTTTATAGAAGAATATTGGAATGTCTCCTGGCTTTCTGCTGGGAACTAGAAAGTATGAAGATTGTACAGGTTCTAGGGATACATCTGTATGAACAGTCTGTACAACCCCTATGGTTATTGCGTTCAAGTCATCTAACAAATGTAAATAACTATGAACATAATTACACACATCAGCATACTGCAAAGATGGAGACTTTTCATTAAATGTAAAAGCAGCAGTATTTACATTGGGAGAAGGCTGAGCCTTAGAGATTTTAGCCAAGTCAATGACTAAAGGGGGAGAAGAAGAACGAGAAGAAGCGTTGTTTCGATTAAGATCGATAACAAATGGCTCAGAAGAGGTGAGCTCCCTTGAAGTTTGAGATGGAAGAATAATCCGCCCTCCAACTGGAATTAGCAGAGTATCCTGTTTCATATGTGGAGATGCAGGAATTACAGTACGCCCACTGACAGGAATAATCATTGTGTCTTGAGCAAACGACTGAGGTAACGGAGAAATCCGTCCACTCACCGGAATGATGAAAGAACCTTCTTCAGAGAGTTTGGGAGATTGTTGCTGAATAGTTCGACCTTTAACAGGAATTATTAAGGTCTCACTTTGTGAATCCTCTTTCTCCATAGCTTGTATAACCCTTGTATACTCTTCTTTGTACATTCGGGAATCATTGAAATAAGCTTCAACCCCATGGAAGGGATTTATATCAGCAACTTCTTTTTGTACTCTTCCATTGCTATCAATGTATTTAAAACACTGATGAAGAGTAGAAGGCACCACATTATTTTCATGAAGAAAGGGCCTCCCCAGAAGAAGATTATAGGATCCCACGATCTCGATCACATAGAAAGTGACTTTGGATCTGAAATCGCCTATCTGAAGCTTCAGATGAATCTTTTCCAAAGGCTCGCTTCGGCTTTGATTGAATCCCAGGATAGTAGTAACCGTCTTAGAGAGCTTGTGAAGAAGGATTTCTAGTTCATCCAACAGACTCTTTGGCATTATGCTTATAGCAGACCCTGGATCAATGAGGATACTGATCTATCTTCATTGTATCGATATAACCGGTGTAGTAGAGAGGCCGATCATGTCGATTATCCTCCAATAGCATGTCATCTTGTGTAAAGGTGATATTTGGGATAATCTCCAATACACTGTTGCAATGTAAGCAAGTGGCAGGTTCTGCATCTGGCTTCTTCAATTGTGCAAGACAAGAGTCAGCTTGTAGAAGTGCTTCACTTAATGTCTCCCGAGTCTCTTTGGAAAGACGTAGAAGTTCAAAGAGGGACATTCTAGCTGGAGTATTAGCAAGCTGAGCTAAAATGTCGAAATTATAAGGCTTCTGAAGTCCAAGAGGAGAGGACTTCTTGATTGGCTTATCAAACCGAGCCTGTTGTTTGCCTTTCTCCAGAGCTGTAGGCTTGGAGGAACAGGTTCAGTGGATGATTCTTCTTCAGGAGGAACATTAGAAGCATCTTTATCAGCTGGAGGGATATCAAGAGGATCCTCAGGATTCTTGGAATAATCCTTTAGATAAGGTTTCCCCGTTCGAGTAGCACTAACAAGTGCTTCTTCTTTCTCTTTTGGCTCTGTGTCAGGAATAGATCCAAGAGAAGTCATATGACATGACTTAATCTTTCCAGCCTTCTTGGACTTTCGAGAAGTAGTCTTTTGAGGAGAAGGCGATTCAAAATCTGCCACTAGATCGGATGGATCCACATGATTTCTCCAGTTTCCAAAGTGATTGGCACTAATCCTTCAGACTGTGGAGGAGGAAGATTCACTATGTCAAGAGTTGCCTTGGGAATAGGAACGATCCCACTTTCAAGAGTTTGAGGAGGGAAATCTCCGAATTGCATAGAGACGACGTTGGAGGTGACGGTCTTCTCTTTTGGAGTAAGAGAGATAGCTCCAGATTTAATCATTTCTTGGATCTTTCTTTCAGTACATAACATGTACGAATTGTATGACCCAGCATTCTGTGATATGGGCAGTATTTGGGATGATCTGTTTTACCAGCTTCATCAGGTTTCTTGATCTCAGGTAATTGTATCTTATTACCTTTCAGCAGACATTCAAAGATATCCAAGGACATCGTCGTCATCGAAAGAGTATTCTTCTTTGGGGCGAGGTGTTCTTGGTTGTTGAGTTGTAGGAGAAGTTTGAACAGTTGATGCATCTTTGCTCTGAAGATTAACTTCAAGAGTTTCTTTTTCCTTGCGAGCATTGTTTTTATTGTTAGTACCTTGACCTGTTTCTTTAGGAGTCATCTGCCACTCCTAAACCTTTGAAGGTTTCAGCACTAATTTCTGCGGCCTTGGCACTAACTATGAAAGAAGGCCAGTCTTGGAATTGAGTGGATCCTGTCCACATGCTGATGATTGGCAACAAGTTTGATTTGCATGTGTCGATGGTGACAGCATCAGGAGTTCCAAGAGGCATCTTCAGAGCTTCTCTTCGAAACCGTTCAATGTACTCTTCTGTAGTTTCATTATTTTTCTGCTTGATTCTAATAAGAGCAGACATAGTCATGTCATTGAGCCCTTCATAGAACCGTTCAAGAAACATCTGTTTGAAACCGGAAAATGAGGTAATGCTCCCATCTGGGAGACTTCTATACCATTCATAAGCCGTTCCCTTGAGACATCCAACAAACACCCGAGTAAGGAGGGCGTCGCTTGGTTGCAGCTGATCAGTCATCACTTCAAAGTGATTAATGAACTGACTTGGAGAAGTGGTTCCATCATAGAATGAGATAGTGGGAGGCTTGTATTTAGGAGGATACGATACTTGCTTCCATTCTATCGGATAAGGTTGTTTGATGCCTAACCTTTGTAAACCATCTTTCTGTTTGAATGCCTCGAATTGAGTTTTGAGATTCCTCAATTCTTCATTAACAACTCCAGAAGATTGTGGAGTTGTAACTTGTAGAGAATAGTTGGGAGGAGGAACAGCATGTGTAAGCACTACCCCCAGCTCCAGAGAGACTAGGGTTTGGTTGAGCTGGTCCAGGAGTATTAGATTGTACTGCTGGAGGAACTTGTACTGGACTCATATCAGTGTCAGTTGGTATATGGCATCTGGTACAGTCTGTCGATTTTGCATCTGTGTTGCCATGAGTTCATACATCGACTTCATAGTATCAGCCATAGACTTCATTTGTTGTTCCAAAGAAGCAATTCTTTGATCTTGAGGAGTCAAGGAAGAAGAAGGTTCATCAGTATTTCCCATCAACCATATAAGTCGTGACTGTACGAGGAATTATTGATGAACTGGTAGATGTTGTTTGTTCTGAATCATTGCTTTGTGCATCAAAGTCAATTATAGGAGAACTACCCCCAGTAGGAAGAGGTGGGAAGTTAGATTCTCCAAGGAATTCAGAATCATCTTCAGAGATCAAATTTCTTTGACTAGAGGCCAGGACTCTTGCTCTGGTATTTCTATATACTCCATCTGGACTATCAACTCTACCCCCAGCATCCCGAGAGGTCATATTGACAGAAGCAAACAAAGGCTCATCTTCATCAGGCATAGGTTCACACTGAATCCGATTGAAGACAGATTGTCGTTTAGTTTGACATCTGCATTGCATTGTGACTCTTGGCTGGAAGTCACATTCATGATCAACATGATCATGAGCCATTGATTGACATCTGCATTGAATTATGACTCTTGGATAGAAGTCACATTCAGCATGGTCCTTTGACACAGAATCACTTCTTCTCTTCTGTTGAAGATATTCTCGTAAATCTGTTTGTGAAGATTGAGGAGTATATTCCTATTCTTGGGTCTTGATGGCTCTTGATTATATAGAGAATGATTAATATGAGCCACATAGTTTCTTGCATACTCTGCATCTGGATCTCTTATCCTTGTTTCCAACTGGTATGGTTTCTTAACACCAGAAGTGTTAATTTTTGTTCTTAGATCAGTTGGAGGTAACACAATTGGTTTTGGAAACATGGAGTTTTCCTTCCATTGATCTGGATATTTGCAGAGAAGGAAGAGTTGAACCACCCCCTTGATTAGGAGTTGGTAACAGACCTTTTCTAGACAAATTCTGTGCCCAATTCGAAGAAGTCATAGAAGAAAACATTAAGGAATGTTTCTTCTTAGACTCATTCAAGTTTTGAGACATAGAATGTCCAGAAGGAAGAGTAGTCAAAAGACCATCTCCTTTTCTTTGACTAACAAAATTGTCAGTCACAGCTGTTCCTGAAAGTAAAAACTACAGGAGCAGAAGAAACAACTAAAGAGTTATTTCTTTTCGAAGGACTTTGTGTGGAAGACCACCCCCAGTTCTGGTAGAACTTGGCAAAGAAGAAGAGATAGCTAAAGAGCTATTCTTCTTAGATGAAATACACGCTGAAACAGGCTTGGTTAAAGAACCAGTGCTGTTGGCGTGACTTTTGACTTTGGAAATACACGCTGGAATAGATTTGGCTAAGGAGCCAGTATTGTTAGCGTGATTGTTGATTTTAGAATTACACACTGGAACAGACTTGGCTAAGGAACCAGTGCTGTCAGCGTGACTTTTGAGGTTGAAATTGCATGCTGGAACAGATTTGGCTAAGGAGCCAGTACTGTCAGCATGACTTTCAACTTTGGAGACACACACTGGAAAAGATTTGGCTAAGGAGCCACTGTTAGCGTGATCTTTGATTGCTGTCATCTTCGAGCGCACAAGAGTGTGCGTGCTTGCAGTAGAGTTCTTGCCAGTGTTAGGAGCAGACACTGTGGCAGAGACTTCACCATTGGCTGCCAACTGATTCTTAGGGACATAGATAGAGTGTCCTTTCGACTTGGCAGTGATGATGGAGGCTGTAGTGGGCTTACCACTCTTAGCCCGCTGCATTTCTTCATAGGCGAGTTGATCGAATTGGATCGTCATCGCCTTCTTCGTCGAGCCGATTGACGAAGTATCGCATTGAGTTGTTGCCATCTCAGAAGAGGAGATGGTTTTCCCAGCAGAGTCGCCAATTTGTTTTCCATAAATAAATTCCTTTATTTATTGTGTATCTGGGAAAATTACAACTGTGGGAATCTGATCTAGAAGACGATCACTTTATCCCTTGGACTATGCGAAGAAGAAAAGCTCTCAAAATTTTGACAGTAGATAACTATGTATCTGTCCAATGAATGAGAAAAGAACCCGATTTATAGAGTTAAAATAATAACTGAAAAGATAACTGTCTTCACAGCCTGTGCTTAGTTGAAAATCACGCAGGATTTAACATACGCAAGGTTGTGAGCAGTTACTGGACGTGGCCTGTAACTGTTGGACACATGGGAATCATGCATGAGTCGTGTGCAAGTTACAGGACACGCAGGCGAGAGATCATGGCATGGCTGCCACGTACTCCAATTTGATGAAATCCATGCGAGACTTGTTGAAGACAAAATCCACGCAGACTCGGGGTAGAAAGCTTCAAAATCACGTAAACTTGGGCAAGAAGCTTCAGAATCCACGCAGACTTGATGAATAAAACTTCAGAATCCACGCAGACTTGATGAAGAAAACTTCAGAATCCACGCAGACTTGAGGAAGAAAACTTCAGAATCACGCAGATTTGAGTGAAAACTCAAAATACACGCAGACTTGGGATAGAACTGCCATCTGTCTTGATTCAGCGTGCCTCGACTGACACAAAATCTCTGGCAGTGATTGCTTTTGTCAGTCACATTAAATGACAAGAAGCTCTTTTGGTACGCCAACTTGACGAAAGTTGAGTCTTGCTGAAGAAGATTTCGAAAATCACGCAATAGACGGCCGTGATCTCTCGAATTCTGTGCATACGTGTCATACGAAGAGACATTCTTCGACTGTTGTGCTGTCAGTCATAATTACTCTCTGACAAATGATGAGCTGTCTCCCAGCGTGATTTGTTCATATTGTCTGGATCAACTGAGCGTGACTTTTGACTCTGTCCTGATCAACTCAGCGTGACTGTCATTTTTAAAGGCCTACAAAATTAACAAACTATAATTCCTAATTGTTCTATTTTTGAAGAAGTTGGTCACAAAACTAGAACTGTTGATACAATTTGGAGAACTTTGATCAAAACATATTCAAGCAAGAGACAATGATAGACTGAAATATGCAAGCACTTGGGCATAAGTATTTTAAAATGAATTGCTCTTGGATCTTCACATGAAATGTTCATGACATACGACCATAATCCTGAAATAACAAGAGCCTTGAACATTTGAACAAATATCACGAATTGCACTAGAAATAAGAAACAAAGAGTAGCTAACTCTGCAAGTTCTGAACTTGGTTAACCAAAATTTACTTGGTCATGTCTACATGGTTAATCAATATAGCAGGAACAATAATTGTCAATTCTAATGTGAACAATGAAATACAAAATAAATTGAATGGAAGTTCTGCATTCTTTCTATGACTATAAAAACAACATTAACAGTAGAGAAGAACAACTTTTTTTCCCAAATAAGAAGAGGTCCTGAGGTTACCGATTGATTTGATTCTCCCCGTCGTCGGTCGCTGGAGAAACAGGAAGCAGTAACTCACTGCACAGCCACGCGTTCGGAGTCACTAGAGTTGAGATATGTGGGGACAACAATTTTATGGTTTTTAAGATCGTAAAAGGGGAATTAAACTATCCTTTATTGACCTTTCTTATGCTCCATAGCTGACAACATTCTAATGGAAGAAGGTTTGGATGATGATGTCTGATATATACTAAAAGTACAAACTAAAAAGTATAAAAATATGTACCTTGTAGCCAAAAAGTGAGCAGCAAGCCCTTCTAAAGACTGAAATTTGCTCCGCAGAGACAGTCTTATACCTGTTCCAAACAAATCCAGACGTTGACAATAAATGGTCACTGCAACTTGCAAATGTCAACCTTGTAGCTGTAAAAGATCATCGTTCTTCATGCTTCTAAGTATTACAATTTGCCATTTATCTGTGCTTGTTTCTCAGGTATGCCAGTGTCTATTATGTTTCCAGAATTTGGCAAGTATTTTACAAGGAATAGTTCCGTCAGACCAATAATTTTATAACCACCTCCTTAAAAACATTACAAAACCTTACAGGCCAAAAGGAAGTTGACATTGAAGTAATGTTAAGTCCAGGAAAACAATCACACCTCTTGAAACAACACTAGAAGACCTAGATATCTCAAAGAAATAGAACATTCAATCTCTAAACATACCAGACAACCAATACAAAAAAGATACAACATAGGTAGCAGATGTATATATAAGATGGCTAGCGAATGACTGACATATGAATTAACTTCTTAACCATATACAAGAAAGTGTTTGTGCCATAGCCATTGTGCCGTTATGGGGCCCAAATCTGCATGCATCCTGAGGACATTCATATTTGGTTCAACAGAGAAAGCCATTTAAGATGTCAACCCCTGCTAAGAATAGTTGTCCAAGAAAGCTAAATCAAATGATTGTTGCATATACGGTAACGAAACAAAATCTTACGAGATGACCTGCATTGTTGTATTCATCTTGCATCATAAACCAACACAAATTAATTACTCTGCATAGTGTAACATATTTTCTACTGCTAAGCTGCAAAGCTAAATTGACCTGGGATTCTGTCTCTAGAAAGTATGCTCAGCAACTTGTGGTGAGAAGAAATCAACCTCCCCAACCATGCAAATACAGGAGAATCATTGCCCTTTTTACTAACAATTTTTAAAATGTAATGAGAAGTAACTTTTAATAAAAACTATACGATCGGTACTGCGAACCTTGATTTTGATTTTACCGTTCATATTTTTCATTTTTCCTCTTGCTAAACGTTCTACTAAATAGTCTTGAACCCCATACCCCTATAATAATAGTTGAGTAGGAGTGGCCCCAAAGCAGAATTGTCCAGCGGTGGTTGGTTGAAGCTCCATGGGTAGCCACTCCCTACTCGGGAACTGTATGTGAGACTTCAGCATCATACGACATCGCTCTCAAGATTTGTACATTACAAAGCAACTATAGATCTATATCATCAACTAATACAATATTGTTCAACATGCATCATGGAACTTGAATGTCCTTCTCTAGTAATCTCGATACCAAGGTAAAGACCTCATAACGATCCTTCATTAACCCTATGGTGGTAGGAACTGACCACTATCTATAATTATTCTCACTCTAGTCAATGGGCTAAAGGGTTGTACCTGATAGGAATTTGACATGTCAGAGGATATAGGAAGATGTATCAACAATACATGAAAGAAGGGACATTTTATATCAGGCACCTGAAATATGCCCCGCATATAACTACGACAACAATAATGCTCTTCATCTCAAATTGACCCTCACATATAAATATTGATAAAATTAATCCAAATGCATTATCCTAAATGCGACATGGACTAAGTGCTACCTTGTTTGATGACATAGGCCACAGCTTCCCTGGCCGCCTACAGCTGCTTCCCTCATTTAAAAGGTTGTTGCTTACATAACCATTATAAGCCCAAACTAGATCAAGACTCCAATGAAAAGCTGGAAGACTAAGGACCTTAGCAACAAGCATTAAACCACTCAAAATGCCACATACATATACACAACGAACTGTTGGCATAGATGCTAATTATTTTAATATAAAAGCTGGAGAAAAGTTAAAAAACTTGAACCCATACAAATTGACAATGAGGAAAATGTCAATTTTGTGTGCCACATTCATTTCTAAGCATGACAATTTTTTGGATTGGCAGATGTCTCCATAGACGAGAATGCTAAATAGGATAGGAGAAATAGATGTTGTCCAATAAGTCACTAGACTCACTACTCTCATAATCATAACGCCTCATATATATATTTCAATTTGACACTGAGGGATATAATTTGTGCCCTAAAACTAAATGAAAGTAAACTGTACCTCCCCTCCATTGATACAGTCTTCCAAGGACCTAAGGAGTATCAGTTGCTGTCTGGAAGATGATATATACTAGGTAAGCTATATGATAGTTTCTTCACCTTCGAGTAATGTCCTCAGTATTCTAATCTATAACAACTTCATGAAATTTAAGGTTCTAATCATGTGAAACATTTTAGGGAGTGACAGAAGCACTATTATTAAGAAATTATATTCACCTGAAGCTAACTAATTGAATGAGAAAGATTTCAATCCTCTAAATAAATTAACAATCCCCAACTATAAAACTAATACCAAAAATTTAAGCCAAAAGAAAGAAAAAGCATGAAGGTAAACTCAAAATAATATTGACTAACTTCTTTTCCTGTACAGCTTCTTTGCCTTCTTATAATTCATATCCACAGAAATACATATATTTACCTCACTTCTCAGTGTAAACGAAAAGAATATCGACCAACTTCTTGTTCCTGTACAGCTCCTTTGCTTCCTAAAAGCAGAAATGAGGCTTTAGTTTTATCAGACTTATAAATGGTCCGAACATGAATCTAAAAGAAACTATAAGATTACAGCAAAAATAACAATAATTTACATGCCTATCAAGTATCAACCCATGCACCATCGTTGTGTCTAACCTAAAAATAACAGACTATCAATCTTTTTATATTGAACTTTTGCACCTTGTTCACAATGTTGAGTTTATTTTCCTAGGCCTGCATAGTATGCTGGCCAAGACATGTTTCAGTGAACTGAAGACTAATGGTAATATGTTTCGGTGCATGAGATGTAATGATGTTCCCTGTCTACCAGATGTTTAAGAAGTATGAGAAGATCAAAAGGACAAATTGACATACATATAAAAGAAACCTTACTAGGAGAAACAAGTAAACAAGACCAACTGTTAAAATAGCATAGTGCAAACCATAAAGGATCTTCTAGTCATGACCGCTAGTTACGATTTAGAAATTCTGCAGATATCTTTATGGAGGTTGAACTCCAGGAACTCAGGTCCATGAGGCTTATAGCTCATCATGATTCATGAATCATTACTATCAAGAGCGTACGTTAAAATGAAAATGCCAGTCTAATTAAAGGATTACACCTATGCTTATGGCTAAGAAAAGCAGTTGCAGTTTGCAACTAACAAAGAAAATCCTTCAAAAGTGCATCTCTATACTAAATGGTAAAAATTCGGTGATATCAGATAAAGAAGTTAAGAATCAAGGCATTAGTGGATTGAAGGTATGCCAGCATGCAAAATGTGCTCCTTGGTTGAGCCTTAATCTTATGATTAATAAGAATGGTTTTGCTATCTGCACAATATTCTTCTTGGTCTCAAAGTAAGCACCTGCCATACTCATTGTTCCCCTAGCCAGGAATTAGGCACAATATGAGGGTTGACATCAAGATGTCAGCTGATGATAGAGGGTCAATCTTTCAGTGAGGCCTTAGTAATTCTCCTTAACCATTAGTTTTTTTTATATATTAGTAAAAGATGATGATAATATATTAATGATGATGATGGCCAGTGCAGCATGTGTCATTTTTGGCTTGTAAGTAGTAACAATCCCTAATGGGAGGAATTTGGCTACTTTTCTTCCTATGGTTGTTGAATGCTAACACCTTATTAAAGTATATGATTGCATAAACATTATGTCTCTGTGATGCTCAGAAATTCTCAGCTGCCATTTGGATTTATGATCTGCAGTGGTCGTGCTGGTCGTGAGGTTAGAGATGTACTCAAAGCCAACTTTGTACTTCTCACACCTAAAGAGTGGTGTGATAATTTAATAGCCTTCAAAGTTTCAAACTAATTTAGAAAATTAAAATGTTGCCTACGAAAAACAGGAGAACTACAAGAACATTTAGAGACCAACCTATCTTATTAGAAATATCTAAATCCTATTCTTAACCTGATTAGGAGGCCATCCTAAATGATAACTAGGTTCCTAAAGCCCAACTTAACTTGGCTATGGGGGGGGCAAAAGAATCTTGAGGCAGTCTTCTACCTTACCTTACCTTACCTTACTTGTAACATCTAGATCTATGAGATACGCTCAACCCAATATATTGGCAACTTATTCTTTATCTTATTGATCAAACACACGTTCTATTTCCATAAACTCTTCATATGCATTTCAAACAGAAGATGTGGACACAAATACCGATATAGGATATAAGTATCAGAACATGGTTACAGATAGGAACTATATTTTTAATATGATCTATGATATTGGTTGCTAGACATACAAGCTGACATGGTTACATTCTTGTATCTCGACAAAACTGATAGGTGTTCCGGAATCGTATTTTGATACAAGTTCCAACACGTATCCTGACACAAAAGCAAAAAAATAATCAAAAAGTATATAGTTATGAAATATCATCTCGATACCGAATCCTATTCAGGATAACCGAATTTGACTTCAGATATGGAGTTGGAATTGTAATTACTAAACGGTGTACGCATGGAATCATGGATTATGGTTCTCAAACAGTCAAGTGTATTAGAATATCCATTGGAAAATTAAACTTTAGTACTGTATCGATCACGGACACCAAGTATCTGACCTGATAAATATAAAATAAATTTACAGAAAATGAAAAGGAAAATAAAGCCAAAAAATCATACCATGGGGAGAGAGAGAGAGAGAGAGAGACATAAGTCTAAAAACCAAAACCTAATCTGTCAACTAACATAATATCCCAAATCAAACCCTAACAAAATCGATTGAGAGAGCAAAACCCTAATAAAATCAAAACCTAACCAATTGAAGCAGAGGCAACCATTTCCCTATGTATACATATAATAAATGCCAATCATATTCTCAACCCTAACAAAATTAACCTACTAAGAATTATGAATATTATGGAAGAAGCTCACCACCAACGGGAAGAAGTTGAATCTCGATCGAGGAGGGAAGCTTGGCATGCGAGCGAGGGAGAAAAAATAGTGCTGAGAGAGAGAGAGAGCGAGAGAAAACCCAGGGGCGGGGCGAGAGGAAACCCATGGGTTGGAGGGGGGGCGCTGAGAGAGTGAACATAATGTTTGAGATTTTCTATTTAAGGCTTTTGTTTGTAGTTTTTTTTAGATTGTTATAAAAATGTATTCCCTACATAGCTACATGTCGCTGAAAATGAATTAACTTTCTGCGACAAGTGGATGTATGTCGCCGAATATATATTATCTTTCTGCAGCATGCATATGTCGCGATATGTAGAGGATTTTTGGTGGGACTGATTTTTGTTTCCCTCTCGTAAATTTTATGTGGATTCTGCGACATACTAAAACTTATGTCGCTGATACATGTAAAAAATAGCTTTTGGAGACATAACTGACCCTATGTCGCTAAAACATGTTGCTAAAAATGCAATTTCTTGTAGTGTATGATTTTCGGTGATACAGTAGTCTCGACATCATCGTCATTACCTTCATGTCCGTACTGGGTGAGTTATCTTCATCTACTTCCTCCTTCCCTGGATCTTCATATTGATTGTTGACCCTTAGGTCGTTTGTCCAATCAGTCAACCGAGGATCTATCGCTGAAAATGATTAGTATGCACAACACCTCTTCTTGATTCTGTACGTGGATCTATGTTTGATTGAACTTTGGCTCACTGATTGCAGGGGAGCCAAAGTGGGTTTAAGATCGGCGATTAATGGACTAGATCGAGGATTCAAACCCCAAAGAACTTTGGGTGCAATCGGTTTCGTGTACACAAATTTTTTGGACACTAAATCGAAGTGGTCAGTAGTCGAAACTCAGCTCACATTGATTTCTTAATTCTGAACTCAAGAACACGCATCTAGTGAGTTGAATCTATGATGGATAATTCATATAGAGCTCTCAATTTATATTTGTTATTGATCACCTCTTGTTTGTTTAATTATCCTAGAGGGTATCGTTCAGCGATACCATTTTAGTAGGACATAGGGACGCATGTCGGATATAATAGAATACTTCGAATTGACGCTTCTCAGGTATACTTCCTTCTAACCTTCCTCTATCAAGCTCGATTTAGTAGCACAAATGAGATTCATCTTGTAATCAAGTTCGATATCAGTCGATTAGGTTTTGGAAATGTGTGGTGGAGGTGTCATGAGGACACTGTCTTGGTGTCGAGGGATGACATTGGATAACAGGGTTGGACACGAATTTGATAGTGACACTGTATACTAGCTATTGTAGGTGAAGTGTTTGAATTGAGGGATCAAGTTGGTTAAATGACTGGACTCTGGAAGAATAATGTGGACCAATATCCTGTAGGCTTTGAGGTCTGGACTAAATTTTTGGTTAGGGTTTTAAATGCAAATTTACGTTAATGTTGGGCCAGCTTTTGGGCTTAATATTTGATCTTTTAAAAGAAAAGAACTAGGAGCTTATTCAAAGAGGTGATTGGGCTTTGGGAAAAGTTGTTTGATCTGTAAACTAGTGTGTAGAAAAAAATAGTTAAGAGAGGTTCGCTAATCGAGTAGCTTGGTCATTAAAACATGATTAGGAAAACCTTTAGAATATTTTCTAAAACTCTATTTTCCTATTTTAGTTGATTAGAAGACATTGCCATTTTCGGGAAAAAGACAAGTACTGGTATCTCAATTAAATTACACATTGCATGCATATTCATAATTCTCATGTTTTCTTGTTATTATTTTACTTGCTTGTATATTTATCATGTCTTATCAGAGGGAAGAACATTATAAAGCATGTAGTCACCTAAGCCTGGACATAGACTCGATTGCTAGTATAGAGTACATGATATACCTTATACTATACTAGACTGCTAGTATATCATTGCACTATACATTATGTCTAATTACTTGACTACTAGTTTATCGTACATGATATGCCTTACACTATACTAGACTACTAGCATATCATTACTTTATACCTTATCCATGTTAGTGTAGTGTACATGGTATGCCTTATACTATACTAGACTGCTAGCATACCATTGCCCTACATACTAGACATGATGGCCCAACATGTTCAAAGATGTTCTTATGCATGATTCATATAGCTAGTGCATATGTCAGATATTTCTTCTTATTTATTGTTAGTTCATGTTCTATTTCCTTGGTACTGTTGTGTTTTAGTTGAGCTACTATGTACTTTGCTCTATTTCTTGACATGATCGTTGATTATAGGTGAGACTGATCACTTAGTGTACCCAGAGTGCTATAGCTAGCAGGGAGACCTAGTAGCGGAGCTCACTCCGGATGCTCAGCAGGATTACATACCTGGACTTTATATTCATGTTTAGGGATATTGATTTCATGTATTGAGATTCGAGGATTGTTGCAGGAGTTTAGTTAGCCTTTATATTCGCTACCGGTTTTGTACTTGAAGATTCATATAAAAGGTTGTAAAAATTGCATATAGTGATCTGTAATGGCATTAGTAGTAGTTATTTCATGATAGATGTGATGAGTAATGGATATGAAATGTTATTTGATAGTTACTAAAGTATATACGGTTGACTACCGCTATCAATAATAGTGTAGGCCGGGCATGACTCAATTCGTACCCGATTATTCAGAAACGGGCCATGACTAGATGGCTGACTATCACAATCAACGATACTGTAGATCGAGCTTGACTCGATTTGTACCCGTTTATTCGGGAGCGGTTATGACACGGCCATACCCCACTCCAATCACCAAATCTGCAAGGCAACCACTTCCGTCGAGTCACAACCACCACGACTACCTCCCTGACGCCTCCTCTTCCCTGCATCTCCATCTACCGCTCGCCTCCGATCGTCGCCACCATGCCTTGGCAACTAAACCACCTCGTCGAGTTCATCGATCTTCTCCCTGACCTCTCTGACCTCTTCATTCCCGATAGCAACACCAAATCAACTCAGCCACCACCAATCACCACCTCCGGCCAGTGGCCAACCCTGATTCCCGGAGCAAAACCATACCACCACTACTTACCTAACCATCGGCCGACCTTTACGAACTGCCACTACCGCCCTCTCCACCCAGAACCCCGATCGCCCACCATCGACGCCACCGAGACAGCCAAATCCCGTAACCTATACTGTGATTTCGTGAGACCGACCGCTC
>JANAVB010011954.1:0-45750 GCA_029216955.1 Iris pallida | reverse complement strand
GTACCAATTGGACCTTCACTAAATTCTAGAATTAAAGTAAAGTATGTCGTAGTCCTTTGTGTTAGCTTTTCGAAACTTTAAACGGATCCATTTTCGTGTCCGGAAGCTCCCAATCGCAAAACATCGAAACGCGTTCGTCTTTCGTACAGCTGACACTCAAATAATTTTATAGAAAGTTTTAGAACGAATTTGGCTTATTAAAATATATATTTGGAAAGCTAACTTCAATACGGTTCTTTTAAAAAAATGGGAGATAAATAGGATTTCTAAGCTAAAAGTTATAATATTTCTAAGTTGCTTTGGTTAATAAAAACGTGGATGAATATTATGACGAATTTGAGTTGTTTTGGACAAATAAACACATGTAGGCCAAGATACTAGGATACCAACATAGGTATCCAATGAAACTCATTCTAACCATCCTAACTAATATCAATCCACTCTCTAACCATTCTAAAACTAAATTTAAATCTATTTAAACTATTATCATACATACATACACATGGGGTGTCCTAATTTGGGATCTATCAAGTAGGACACAAGAAACATATCTAAAATTCTCAAAAGAGCTCCAAATGGCCTCAAATTAAAATCTAATGGTTGTACATGCATGGGGGTGGATCCTATGGATTCAAATCTAACTAGAATACAAGAGAAATTGAAATAGAGATGGTTATACCTGTTGGAATGGGATCCCAATGATATACTCAAAGGACACGGTTCCGACACGAAGCTCCTCCAAATGGACACCCTTCCTTGCTCCTTGCTCCCAATCCTTGCTAGCACCTCCTCCTTGGTTGAATAGAAGAAATGATGGAAGATTGAAAGAAGAATGGAGGGATTTGGAGATCAAAAGCAAGAGGGAAGCTATCAAGTTTGGGGAAGAACAAATCAGGGTTCAATGTAGAGGTAAAAAGTGGCAAGGATTTTCTTAAGGATTTTTTATAGGAAGGGGGGCACTTGATGGCTGGTCATTAGATGAATTAGGGTTAGTTTTACATGTAGATGAGTTGCTAGGGCTTGTCCACCAATTCCAAGCCTTCCTATTGGTTCAATTAGTCATAAGGCTTTCTTTTTCACAAATATCCCAATAGGTAAATATCCTACCTAAAAATATCTAGATATTGTTAATCTAACTTAACCATTAAGTCTATAACCTTCTAATTAAACCTCCATGAGCATCATTAACATCTAAGTTTAGTCAAAACTAGGTTAGTCTCTAACAATTCAATTAGCACAATATTAATTAATCAAATTCATTTTCATTAATAAGTCAAAAATGACCAAAATATCCTTAGGCTAAAAAGTCACAATTAGTCATCCTAATCACATGGTTAGGTCCCCATGGTCATGGTTAGTCTCTAGGTCATGCAGTCTCTAGGGTTACACGAGTTAACCATCAAAATCATAATTCAACATTTTAATAGTTTTAAATTAATTAAAAATCACCAAAATCATAACATAGTTTAAATATCATTATTAAATACTAAAATATACAAAAGTTTAAAATTACCCTCATTTTAGAAACTGGTGCTATAAGTCTTCCCTCCTTAGAAAAATTTCGTCCTCGAAATTAAGATGGTCGTGCTCCTTCTAGGTTAAACTCCCAACAATCAAGGTCAAGAAAACTGTATCTAAAATATGCAAATTGTGGTCCTACTGGTCGTGATATCATGGTCTTGATTACGGTCACTATACTATCTATCACAGCACAAAACATCCTGACAGGTACTAATGGAATCACACAACAAGATGGTAAGAAGAACAGGAAAGAAAGACCTGCTAACCCATCACCGTAGCGTCGGTCTACTCGACTGTTAGCGCAAAAGCCTTGCCCCTCTGGGGTATATCCCTCTATTGGTGCGGGGCACGGTGCTGCGCTACAGGTGGCCTAGATCCCTCTATCTAATCCATAATACTCAAGTAATATCCATATTGATATTCCACTCCATTATACTAGGGCACCATCTATATGGTATCTATTCTGTAATCTGATAATCATACCCGTCTATCCAGAACCATGTTACCATAATCCTCGTCACACCAATAAGTATGGTTACGATAATCCATAGAGTCTGCAACTAATGTACATACCTCTAGAATCATAGTATTTAAAATTTTGTATTACCGCTAGCTTGGCAGCGAAAACTTTAAATTCCTACACCCGAAAAATATCCAAAATCAGACTCTATCTCATCGCCAAACCTAATATGGATGTAGAAGACTCTAGATTCCATGACTTAGGCAACCTAGCCCTAATGTTATCTTGGTAGAAAATCAAGTCAATAATGAATACCAAGAATCAAATTCAAGGATGAACAGGAAGTAGACAGAAACTGTCGGAATTAAATTTGAGATAGTTTATATGAGATTCTCAAAGGTTATTCCAGGAATCTTATTAAGTAGTCCTAACTGTGATTGAGTAACTCTTTATACTGCCTAATCCCAGCAGGCTTGTAGCAGCACTCTAAGTCGAGCACCACTACGAAATTGCACTAATGCGACTCTGACCTGCTTGGGCCACCACAAAAACGTGTAACGACCCGTACCCAGTGTAGGGACACGAAAAGTGGGTACGTCCAGCCTACCCACAGTGTCAGCGGTAGAACGCTGTTCTAGGTTACTATCTAATCATCAACTCACGCAATTATATATATACATGTCACAATCTCAACTCCGAATGGAGGACAAGTATAAGATACGATAATACTCAATCACAATCTAAGCACGATAAGATAACACATGAGTCTAACAACTATATAAAACTCAAACAACTTAAATAAACTTCTAAACAACATCTCAAACAATTTCAAATACAACTCAATTTTCACTTATTACAAACAAGTTCTCAAGTGAAACTAAACCATAAACTAGTAATCTACTACAAGCTCTAGTGGTCCTTTAGGCTAGCTGTGAATCTCCAGGTTACCTGTAATATTTTCAACAGGTCCAGTCAGGACAGGATCAGCGAGCATAATACATCTCACGCAGTTCATATCATGTTGGGAAATATAAAGCATACAAAAGAGTAAGATACATGGAATGTAAAAAAATATAAAAACGAGAGAGATTTGATAACTGGAAATATCTATATACATGATAAGTAAGAACTGTAAGTAATCTGTGATTTAGAGCATGAGATGGTTATATAAATGGTTTAGGACATGTACACGATTTCACAAGATTGTATAAGATTTCATAAGAGTATCACAAGATTGTACAAGATAGGATTTGATCACATAACCATTTCTACTCACCCTCCCCAATCAATACACAAGGACCCAGTCAAATTACGTTACCTTGTACAAGAGGTTTTTATCATGTTTTCTCACGTGATCATGGGAGTACAAGATTGCACAAGAGTATACATGAAAGCTATGTACATGAAATAGAAGATGTTCGTGAAAAGCACATAATAACTGTATCTGATGCACCCCGAGGGAGAACATCGCATAACAAGATCCATATAGTACCAATCCGTGATAATAACGTGACAGCATCATGTAAAGTAATCTAGAGCAAGAATATAAATCCTAATAAGTATGAAATGATCAGAGAATGTACTCGCCTGTCATCTTGAATGACTGATATGAATGGATGTCTGAACTGGTGTCACAGAGTCCTATTTAGAGCAACACAAGTCATGATGTATACAAGGGGGTTATAAATGATGTGCACAATGCATCTACATGATTTTTAGGTCAATCTAGGTCAAAGTCAACTCTTGGTCAACTATAAAGTCAAACTAGGTCAACTCTAGTCAATTGTGGTCAAACTAGCTAGTGTTGGGTCAACAATGGTCAACTAGTCTAGGTTAGTCAATTCTAGGTCTAAACAAACTAAGTATATGAAATCAAGTATCCAAGGTAGCTACTAACTCATAGCCTAAGTCACTTGCTAAACCAAGCACAAAACTAAGCCATAAGCTAATATGGCACACAGACTTAGTCATTAATGTATATATATTATTCACATTCACATATTCATATACATAGATATATATATAGGAAAGCTATATATATAGGCACATACATATATAATAGAGAGAGCGAAGGAGAGGTAAAAGAGTAAGTGAGTGTGTGACATGTGTGTGAAAGAATATGTGTTAATGTTCTCAGATTTAGTGATAGGTAGGTGTATGTGACATGAGATACATGGTGTCAAAAGATGTATGAATGTGTGTGTAAAAGGTTATAGGTTAACTCAGCTTATAGAAATACATACATACATACTTATATTACATACATGCATACATATATATCATATATACATACATATTGTATACATGCCTACATACATATCACATATGCATACTTGCATTCATTCATGCACCTATACATGCATACATAGAAGCATACATACATATTTGAATACATTATATACTTGCATACATTATATTTCATATATGCATACTCTACATTATATTACATTCACATATCATTAAGTTGCATACAATACTTATTTTTATTAACATACATGTCATTCATGCATATTACATAAATACATGCATCTATACATTATATACATTGTATACAACATGGAAAAAAATAGAAGAGGAAAAAAGGGAAAAAACTGAAATGAAAAGGGAAGGGAAGGAAAAATATAAGAAAAGGGAAAACAGTGGACATATACATGCTTGTATCATATTCTACATTACCGTACATGCTATCATTATATATTTTATTTATGTATACATTATGCATTCAATATATCATTACATGTATACCTTGTATTCATATCTAGCATTCATTATACTTTCATGCATACATTGTATATCATTCTTTCATTCATGCATTTATGCATTGCTTACATACATTACATTGATTGCATTCATACATGCTTACATTCAACAATATATATTCATGCATTTATGCATTGCTTACATACGTTGCATTGATTGCATTCATTATGCTTGCATTCAACATATATATATATATTTTATATATATATATATATATATATATATATATATATATATAAATATATATATATATATATATATATATAATATTAATGTAAGAGGATACATATCATATATATATTATATATAATATATATATATATATATATATATATTATATATATCTATCATTTCATTCGTCTAACATATCATGCATTACATACTCTACATTCATTTTATCCATACTACATAGGCTCATAGGTTGCACAAAATGCCTATATTATATAGTCCTCTTCTACTTAAAACCAATACTGTACCAATTGGGCCTTCACTAAATTCTAGGATTAAAGTATGTCGTAGTCCTTTGTGTTAGCTTTCCGAAATTTTAAACGGATCGCATTTTCGTGTCCGGAAGCTCCCGGAATCGCAAAATACCGAAACGCGTTCGTCTTTCGTACAGTTGACACTCAAATAATTTTACAGAAAGTTTTAGAACGAATTTGGCTTATTAAAATATATATTTGGAAAGCTAACTTCGATACGGTTCTTTTAAAAAAATGGGAGATAAATCGGAGTTCTAAGCTAAAAGTTATGACATTTCTAAGTTGCTTTGGTTAATAAAAATGGATAAATATTATGACAAATTTGAGTTGTTTTGGACAAAAGAAACACATGTAGGCCAAGATCGATACTTGGATACCAACATAGGTATCCAAATGAAACTCATTCTAACCATCCTAACTAAGATCAATCCACTCTCTAACCATTCTAAAACTAAATTTAAATATATATTTAAACTATTATCATACATACACATGGGGTATCCTAATTTGGGATCTATCAAGTAGGACACAAGACACATATCTAAAATTCTCAAGAGAGCTCCAAATGGCCTCAAATTAAAATCTAATGGTTGTACATGCATGGGTGTGGATCCTATGGATTCAAATCTAACTAAAATATAAGGAAATTGAAATAAAGAGATGGTTATACCTATTGGAAGTGGGATCCCAATGATACACTCAAAGGACACGATTCCGACATGAAAGCTCCTCCAAAATGGACACCCTTCCTTGCTCCTTGCTCCCAATCCTTGCTAGCACCTCCTCCTTGGTTGAATGAGAAGAAATGATGGAAGATTGGAAAACGAATGGAGGGATTTGGAGATCAAAATCAAGAGAAAAGCTCTCAAGTTTGGGGAAGAACAAATTAGGGTTCTATGTAGAGGTAAAAAGAGGCAAGAATTTTCTTAAGGATTCTTTATAGGAAGAAGGGCACTTGATGGCTGGTCATTAGATGAATTAGGGTTAGTTTTACATGTAGATGAGTGTCTAGGGCTTGTCCACCCAATTCCAAGCCATCCTATTGGTTTAATTAGTCATAAGGCTTTCTTTTTCACAAATATCCCAATAGGTAAATATTCTACTTAGAAATATCTAGATATTGTTAATCTAACTTAACCATTAAGTCTCTAACCTTCTAACTAAACCTCCATGAGCATCATTAACATCTAGGTTTAGTCAAAACTAGGTTAGTCTCTAAAATTCAATTAGCACAATATTTAATCAAAATTCATTTTCATTAATAAGTCAAAAATGACCAAACTCTTAGGCTAAAAAGTCACAATTTGTCATCCTAATCACATGGTTAGGTCCCCATGGTCATGGTTAGTTTCTAGGTCATGCAGTCTCTAGGGTTATACTAGTTAACCATCAAACACAATTCAACATTTTAAATAGTTTTAAATTAATTAAAAATCACCAAAATTATAACATGGTTTAAATATCATTATTAAATAACTAAAATATACAAAAGTTTAAAATTACCCTCATTTTAGAAACTGGGTGCTACAGGATCTATCCTTAGGATTTTGGAGTTGGGGAGAGAGGAGGGAAAGGAAGAGAAGAAGAAGATCGACCAGAATTGGGGGAGAGAAAATTTTTTGTTGAAGCGCGCACGGGGTATAGAAGGATTTTGCCAAAAATTGAACTTAAAAATATTACAAGTTTGCCACCGCTCTAAAATATTAATGACGTTTTGTTTTATAAACGTTATAAAAAGTCCAGAATTGTCCCAAACCGTCATAGAAAAAAGGTATTTCGAACTTTGATAACGCTTAGGTATCAGGCGTCATAAATACGTCTTATCGAGCGTTATTAATAGACCTTTTTGTTGTAGTGAAGTAGCTTTACACACAACTTAGCTAAGACAATAGGATTCATTTAGTCAAGTCTAAAGCAGGTTCTGTACTTGCCTACCAACCCCTATTCAATTCTCAACAAAGAGTAAGCAAATCCAGCAGTAGCTCATAACAAGTACGTAACTACAACTCAGCAACCTTTACAAAAGCACAAGTCTAGCAAATTCCAATTAAAACTAAGCTAATAGTCCAGATCATCAAGCCCACCACAACTACTCCCAATACTGCTCAGTCCAAGGCTTATATTCAATAGCTAATAGCTAATCCCAGTTTCAGACAAAAAACTTAGCAACCTCATGCACAAGACTCAGACACAAAACTAGAATATATTCCAGAACAACATCATTCAGAGTTCCCCAGTTAAAGTTCAGTCTCAAAATAATGTGAAGGTAGTAAAATGGAATCAACCATTTTATAATTGAATCAACCTTCAGCAATCTGCTTCAAACTTTAAATTCCTTTCCAAGCAATGCAACCATTCAACCATAACACAATAAAGAACATGAACACACTACTAGCCACAACAATCTATTCTATAAAAACCCATCAGGACCTAGACTGAATCTTAAAGGCCAACTTCATAGAACTTGAAATATGAAGAACATACATATAAATTAAATTCCCATCAAAATACATAAGAAAAATTATAAAAGAATTATATACAAAGTGTAAAAAAATCAAATTAAATTCTCCCAAAGCCCGTCAACTGCTATTTCTTGATCAGTCTTGAACTCGATGTCCCACGAACGGACACAAGCCCGCAGGACACGATACTACTCCTGACACCCCGTAACGAACATACCAAAAGGTGAATGCACGGGTCATGAACTCCACACCAGGACACGATCGATATCGAATACAGCAACTGCTGGACACGAACAGAACTTCCGCCCCCATGACCCGACCCCAACTCTGACCAAGGTGCAGAAGAGATAACATCAACAATCGAGGACGAGATGGAGAAATTACCTGGACTGAAGAAAATCGGAACCCTGGAGGAGCGAAGACACGATCGAGTGATCAACACGTTCTCTTGTATCCGACTACTAGATGGAGTCCTTCTGTGTCAACATCCAACGCATCCCGTACAGATCAAAGAAGAGGTATCAGAATATAGCATAATGCATTTGACAAGAATTCAACAAGAGATTCTCAGATCGATTGTTCACCTTTATTTCCAGTGCCAAACCGATCACAAGACTTGATTCACATAGCCGTTCAACCCAAAACTCGATCTCGATCAATGCTCAGTCCTATTCATATCAATCGAGAATCCATACAACAATTTTGAAGACAAATTCAAAAGGAGACCGGATCAAGAACTCGCCACGGCTACGTTGTACTTGATAGAGACAACAAATCGATAAATTTGATCACTGAATTGCAATTCCGGATCTGATAATTTCAGGAGAAGGAAGAACCGATTAGAAGTAATCAAACCGATCCAACACTTGGATCCAAAGCAACTCGGAAGAATGTTGACAAAGTCTTACCAGAGTTCACTCGATCGAAGAAGACAACGAACCAGTAGGGAAGGAGGGAGATCGACTCTGAAAGAATTGCCGGAATCGATCGCACGCCGTTGGGAAGAGGTGATGCTCAGTCGTCGGAGAAGAAGGCTTGATGTCGTCAACAAGGAGGAAGATGGCTCCTAGATGTCGCTCGCCGTCAGCGATGGTTGTCGAATGAAGGATCGGCGCCTAGCCGCCGGTCGCCAGAGATATCCACCGCCATCGTCGAGGATCCACTCAAAAAATTGAGTTAGGGTTCCAGAGCAGATTGGGGAGGAATGGTGAAGAGCTCGTTTGGGAGGATGGGTTAGAAATTCTCAAAAATGAATTTCTCTCTCTCCCAGCTGAGTTAAATACGGAATGGAATGGAATGGAATTTTACAACTAAGTATATAAAATTCGATTAATTACATATTCCTTCCAAAAGTTTGTTAGAAGTTAGTTTCAAGGTTGTTAGAAACTTGGAGCGCACTCCAAAAATAGTTGCTAAGTTTCCTCACCAAATCCTTTAATAATCAAAATATCTCATTTAGGAAAACTATAGACAGTCTCATAATTAATCAAAATAAATCAAAAATAATTATTTCTAAAATCTTGAAATACCAAAAAATATAAATTTAATAATTTGAAAAAGTGGGGTTACACACAACAGAAAGGATGATCGGAACAACTAGTTGTAGTGACAGTCGAAGGCACAAAAGAACGGGCGACTAAGAAGACAACTCCTATGCCTGCGACAGATGGGAACAACAAGAGAGATGGGCGATTGGCGGGCAAGAGGGAATCCTCTCTACTGCTATGATGCTATAACCAAACCAAATCCTAACTAGAATCGAAGGTTAGAAGAAGCAAGTTCTCCGTTCAGACATGAATGACTCGCTCAAAGTTCGGCCGATCCTCCATTTCGTCCCAGGGAGAGCCATGGCAGCGGACAGGACAGATCCCAACAACAAGCCCAATGGCAATAATCACATGGAATGTCCGAGACACGAACTCGGTTGGAAGGTGGAAGAAGGTTACCAATACCATATATCAATATAAGTGCTCGATTTTTTCATTGCTAGAAAGCAAGATCAATGACAAAACTAGATTGAAGAAGAGAATTTTGTATCATTAGGAGGCTGTACACAACCTTTAAGTTAGCGGTATGGCACATATTTGGTCCATTTGGGATTCCCGCATCTGGACGGGCCAGGTTAGATTTTTATCTGAACAACTTATTGTTTTGGATTTAACTAACAAAGGTCGATTCCAAGTTTTGTTTGGAGCTGTATATGACCATAATGATCGAAGGAATCGATTCCAACTCTGGAGAGATCTTATCAAGATAGCAGCAGAAGTGGGCGACAAGCTGCCTTTGGTACTTAGCGGTGATTTCAACGCTATTCTCTCTGAAAGTGAGAAGAAGGGTGGGAGACAGGTTCTTGCGCCTATCCTAGCTGACTTTCAGGACTGCCTATTGACCTATGTACTACAAAAAAAATAGGCTTTTAGCGACGGCGGGATCCGTCACTAAAAGTTTTTTTTTCGTCGCTAAAGCCAAATAGCGACATATCAGCGACGAAATGGTTTGCCGGAAATCACGTGTCGCTAATTTAAATCAGTCGCTAGTTTGTCGAAAATAGCGACTGATTAGTGACGCATTTAGACACGCTATTTATTGGAAAATACGACGTAATAGCGACGGAAACTCTATCGCTATAGTTACTGACGAACTACCGATGTTGCAGCGGCGTAATTCAACATGAGAGTAGCGACGGGCTAGCGACGAAATTACGTCACTAAGATGTTTCCGTACGCTTTTAGTGTCGGACAGAAACATAGCGACGAATAGTAAGTAAAATTTACGTCGCTATTCAGTCGCTATACTAGAATATAATATTTTCCAGAACCTTAGCGACGGAAACTACAGTCGCTATTCCGTCGGTAGCCTGCAAAGTAAATTTTCCAGGCATATAGCGACGGAAAAATCATCGCTGTTCCTTTGCTAGCCTGCAATGTTCTAGATTTTCTGTCGCTGTTCCGTCGCCATTCCGTCGCTAAATACAATATTGCATGTCAGTATTTGTGTTTTCTGCATTCTACATCCATGTCGACTGTTACACACACAATATACAGTCATATAAACAGTTTCCAAATACAATATCAGTATTCATTTTTCCAGCAGTTCTTGTCGACAGTTTTACAGTAGGCACACGTATCAGTATTTGTGTTTCCTGCAAATTCTCAGTTTCATGCACATGTATCCCAAATGTTTTAATACAACACATACACACATATCCAAAATTAGCTTCATACACACATACGAATAATGTTTTAATATAAGAAATATCAATACACATATCCAAAATATTTTAAAAGAAAGCACTGGTACAGTAAATCTAGGTCGTTGGGCGTGATGGAAACCTCTCGGCGGGCATGATGAAGACCTCTCGGTGGACTTAATGAAGATCCAAGCTGCAAACGTGAACGTTGACCTCTCGGCGCCGTAGAAAAATTTGAAAGAAATAATAAGTGATGATGTGTTAAAAATAAAAACTATCATGTCATTATACTAATGGAACTCGTATATTAAATTAAAACGTACGTACTAGTCTGATTCATCTTTCCAAGAGTCTTCTGAATCATCGCTTGATTCCGAAGTGTCTTCTTGCTTCTTCATTTTCACTATCACTATCACTATGATCTTCATCTTCCAATACTTCTTCCTCAATACTTCCAATTCTTTATCAACTTAACCTCCATAACGTCATCTACCGCAACCTCCATATCTTCTAAATCCTCTTCCTCAATACCAGCCAAACTTATATATGTTGGTTGAGGCTTGACCACCTATTCCTCTTGGTAGGCTACATCTCCAACATTATATGTATTTCTTGCTTTGGTTTTGCATACAGCCCACCAATCCAGGTTACTGCGCCGTCGGCTAGGATAACTCGTATAGCCACTTGAACGGTTTGACTAGCCAACACAAGTGGTTCAAAACCTCCATATCTTTTTCATGTTTTATATAAACAAAGACAAATTGTTTGTCAATCTTCCATCCTTGCTTGGGTGTTGTGTTGAACCAACAACATTTAAAAAGCACAATCTTCGTATCAACAAAATATTCAATCTCTACGATGTCTCTTAGAACACTGTAGTAGTCGAATTCGGGATCGGCATCGTAGACTGAGGCTCTCACACAAACTCTCGAATTTTTGGTATAATTTGCCTCCTCATCAACAATGAATGATTGATAGTTTTATCATAGTTCTAAAGTTAAAGCCATTGATTGTATATCCGCTCCAACACTTCCCCTTCTTGCTCGGTACAATAGCAATTGCTCTTAGCCCTTTGTTCTGCAACTGGGTACCAGGACGGAAGACCTAGTGTGGGTAGTATCAGAAAAGTTATTAGACAAAGTGTGGGTAGTAACTATCGAATTTAGAATGGCTAATGATTATAATCGTTACATAATTTCGGAACCACGACAGAAACTTGATATCGACCTCTCTAGCAAGATCATCATCATCAATATCAGGTCTTTCCATTCTAATCTCAGCTCTAAAAGTACTGTAATAATAGGAAAACATTAGCACACTTTAAATATCGAATTTAGAATGACTAAATGGTGTCGCTTATTTTTCAATATCTTTCATCTCTTGGATACCGCTATTGAGGCATATATACCGATGTGCGGCTTTAAACTCATTGTCATCCAACCACCGTAATTTAGTCGCACTTGTCGGCTTGCCCCCCATTGAAGATTGTACGGATCCCTTCGTTCGGTGCATTGATATCACCTTCATCATTCCTCGGCGCTCTATTTCGATTTGTTCAGACATGAGTATCGAAGTAGATCGAGCAGAAGTTAGAAACCTCCTCAATGATATACGCTTTGCATATTGAAGCTTCTACATGAGCCTTATTGCCCACTTTCTTCTTCAGGTGACCTAGATATCTATAAGAAATATATTGAATATTAGAATTATTTAAATAAAAAAATTACAAATTAGAATATTATTTTATACCTTTCTTCTACATGAGCCTTAATCCTTCCGTTTCGACATTTACAGCAGCTTAGCGACGTATATATCTGTCACTAATCAGTCGGTTGGCATATTCCGTCGCTAAATGGTCGTTGATCCGTCGCTAAACTTATAAAAAATTAAAGTAAAAAAATCGTCGCTCGTTAGTCGCTTATCGGTCGCTAATTGGCGACTGATTATGTCATCGCTAATTTTCAGTCGCTATTTGCCTATATTTTGGTAGTGATGGACTGACATGCATGGTACGAATGGGACATGCTTGGTCATGGAGTAATAGCTCGGCTTCCAACCATCGTCTGTCAGTTAGATCGGGCTCTCTGCAACAATAAGTGGCTCGCTACATTCCTGGATGCTAAGGCGGAGGGATTCCTATGGTACTAGCGACCACACTCCGATCCTAATCAAGATGATCGCAGAAGGACCCCCACGGAGAAACCATTCAGATTTAATAACGCATGGCCTCTGATAGATGGATACAACAGTGCGGTAACAAAAGGTCTACATCGTTTTACATAGGTAACACCCAATATTGTTCGTAGGCTTAAAAGAGTAAATAAGCTCAAGCTATGGAACATATCTCGACCGAGTGCTCCCCTCCGGGAAGAAGGAGGCAAAATAAAGATCATGGAGGCCCAACTTCAAATTGCCCGATGAATGCTAACCTAGCGGATAAAGCTCAGCGTCTACAAGATGAAGTTAGAAAGCTAAGGTTCCATGAGGAGATCCATCTCAACAAAGAGCCAATGTTCATGGCTCAAAGACGGAGACAGATGTTCAAAAATTTTCCATGCAACGGTCCGAGCTCATCAACACAGGAACTCGATCGCACACTTACTAGACGTCGATGGAAATCTTGTTACTGAGGATAAAGCTTTGGCAGATGAAGCTGTTAGTTACTACCAAACTCTCTATATCAAGCAGATTACTTGCAATCATTCCCGCCTTCTCTTTGTAAGCGGATGGTAACAGCGAAAGGTAATAGTTGGCTCCAACGAGGCATCACAATGGAAGAAATAGAGACGATTGTCAAGGAGGCGGATCTGACTAAAATACTGGGTCCCGACGGCTTTAATGTGGCCTTCTATAAACACCATTAGGAGGAGATAAAACACCAAGTCTTTGAAGCCGTTCAAGAGTTCTTCATATCCAGACATCTCCTAAAAGAAATAAATCACACGTTTCTTATGCTGATTCCGAAGAAAGACGGTGCCACAACTCTGGGAGATTTTAGACCGATAGCCTATTGTTATTTTCTTTACAAAATCATCTTTCAAGTAATGTGCAAAAGAATGCAGAGTATCAAGCTGGGGTTGATCTCTGACAACTAATCTGCATTTATAAAAGGTCGATCTATCGCGGAGAATTGCCTCTTCGTGCATGAGCTGGTTAGAGAGTTTAACAAGCCCGGAGAAAAGAAAAGTTGCATCAAACTGGATTTAAGGAAAGCTTATGACATGGTGAATCACGACTTCGTATGTCATATTATGCACAATATGGGCTTTGAAGGGTGGTGGGTGGAGAAAATCAATGAGTGTATTTTATCTCCTACATTCTCAATAATTATTAAGGGGCAACCTTGTGGTTATTTTGGAAGTAATCGTGGCTTGAGGTAGGGATCTGCTCTCGCCATACTTATTTACAATGATAATGGAGTATTACACTAGCTTGATGGATATTGTCGTACACTGGAAGCATATCACTCCTTTATATCGACACGTCAACCCCATTGTGTCGCATTTGATATACGCAAACGACCTCCTCGTGTTTATTGAACCTTCTGAGAAGTCCATGAATGAACTGATAGGGTGCTAGAAGACTTCGCAGCCGTGTCAGGGCTCCCGCCTGAACAAAGAAAAAACAATATCTATTTCAATCGCGACTGCCCCGAGATGAAAAAATGGCTATCTATTCTTTAGTTCGAACGGGGTCATCTTCCCGTGAAGTACCTAGGCTTACCTCTGTCAATTAACTATGCTAGAGATGCGGATTGTCAGGGATTAGTCCAGTACATCCAGACTAGGTTGGAGGGGTGGCAAGCCTAACTCCTCTCCTTCGAAGGACGAATTTAACTCATTCGATCTGTCATATTGGCCATAACCAACTACTGGTTACATGCCATATCTATACCAGAGAAAATTGAAAAGTTGTGCGCGAACTTCACCTGGAAGGGAGGTCTCTATGCTATATCCTAGAAAGAGCTCAGTTGGCCCAAAGAAGAAGGAGGTATTGGCATTCGCTCAATTCGGACGCTTAGAGATGTTGCCATAATAAGGATGGTTTGGCACATATTGGAGAATGAGTCTATATAGGCCGGATGGATGATTGAAATATACTCTCGGTCTACTAATTTTTGGATACAATCGATCAACAATAACTTCTCAGTTACGTATAAGAACATACTTCGCATTAGACCGAAGCTGAAGACGATGATTAGTCGAGCTATTCATGACGGAAGATCAACCAACTTATGGTTGGATCCTTGGCTAGATCACCCCAACATGATAGATTGATGGAGCTGGCCTACATTTGAACTATGTGGGCGAGAGAAGGCTGTGGAGGTGCTTATACACGAAGGAAGATGGAGACTTGAAGCGAAACAAATCGGTCGTTGGCATGCCAAAGAGATCAGAAGACTCCCGATCCTTCAGGAATTAGAGAAGAATGAATGGATTTGGGATGGGTCAAGTAACAAAAAATTTACGACCAAGAGCGCTTATGCGCTCTAAAGAGAATGTGTCCCCCCAACCTCCCTGGTTCGAGATAGTCTGGACTAAGAAAGCGGCTGTTAAGATGAGCCTCTGCGCTTATAAGGCCATACGAGATAGGTTGTTGACTCGCGAGAGAATGAGTCAGTTTAGAATATTGGTGTTTGCCATTAAAATTGTTTTGATTGAAATCTTAATACAAACAGAACAGTGATACAATATAGGACTTAGATGTAGTCCTAGGAGTACACTTTGTTTAAGCTGGGTCCTTAGTGCCAATGGAGCGAGTGGTAATGCGTTGACTCCGTTGACCGGCTGACGGCGGTTATCGGTTCTCTGAAGGTGTTGATTGCTCTGGGTGCTGGAGCTTACTGAGAGGAGGAAGACGTTGAGTGTCTAGAACTGCCTCTCCGGTGATTCTCTGTGAGTCTTGTGTTCTGAGTCTCCGTGTCCCTGCCTGTGTGTGAAGGAGATGACCCTTCTATTTATAGTTTTGCAGGCTGGCTGCTCAAGCGCGCATGCAGGATGCGCCGGTATGGGGATGCCACGTGGAGGTTGCTGATGGAGGCGCACGGATGCTGCGCCCTGATCGAGGGGGGGAACTCTTCATACTGCTGTTGTGAGCCGGCACGTAGCAGAAGAGAAGATCTTTCCGTTGCTGAAATCTTGGACGAGTTGAGTCAAAGGACACGTGTCATCGACCCATGGTTCGAAGATCTCGGATTTGGTGGAGAGGAGTGATCTGGTGGGCTGCGCCTTGGATTGGGCGCAAGAGGAGGCTGCGGCTCATAACCTTTAGGAGTTACAAACCATTTGGGGCGCATGGCTTTTGAGGCGCATGCAGGCAACTTTCCTTCTGTCTTTCGGGATCAGAGAGCAGTCTGAGGCGCATGGCTTTTGAGGCGCATGCAAAACTTCAACCGGAGACTCTTCTTCTGTCTTTAGGGATCAGTGAAGGGTCTGAGGCGCATGGCTTTTGAGGCGCATGCTGGTTTGGATGCATGGCCGTAGAGGCGCATGCGGGTGTGGACGCATGGCCATAGAGGCGCACGCTGATTTGGACACATGGCCGTAGAGGCGCATGCTGATGGTGAAGTGGCCACGTGGCAGTAGCCGTCGAAACAAAGTCATGATGATGCTGACGTTGCCGACGCTTCGTTTTCTGAAAAGCTGTCAACTGTTCAGTCTTTGGGAGGCGTGCTGCCAACTCTGTCAGTTCAGTATTTAATGTTGGTGACGTTCGATGGACAGCTGAGTGGGCACGTCGGTTGGCGTTCCACTCGGTATGGAGATGTGTGGGGGCGCACCTTCTGTAATGTGCCGAGTACTGTAGGGCGCATCTGTGTGATGCGCCTGATGCCGAAGGGCGCGTCCGTGTGATGCGCTATCTGGCTGGCGCATCGGACATGTCTTTTAATGATGCGGCTGTCTCGCTCTTCGAGTGCTATAAATAGCCATTTTGAATTCGAGGCGTCCGGTTCATCCATTTAATGTAAATTCATTGCACGGAATTCGGAGGGCCATCCACTTGGCGCGTGGGTTTGATCTGCCCGGCCTATAAATAGTGGCATGGAGAGAAGGTTTGCTTCTCATTCCCTCACGTACTTCCAACATAAAACTTGAACATGCGGGTGCATTCTGTTGACGAAGTGCTCCCGAGGGTGAAAATGAGACGCTGTGTTGTCTTTGATGCACTTGAAGGTGACTGTTACATCCAAAAGACGGAGTCGAGGGCTTCTGAGGCAGGCGGAAGGTGCCTGTTGCATCCAAAGATAGGGATGCTCGAGCCTCGTCTCCGTATTCCGGAAGAGCCGTAGATCGAAATGGCGGTGCAAGGCTCTCTCTTCCTGCAAAGTGGGGTTTCCCCACTTTGATCATGTCGAAAGCTGCTTCTTTAGCCGCGGTTTCGATCACGGTCTTCCTTCGGCTTTGGAGGCTCTTTCGAAGCCTCCCTGGCCATAGTATTTACGGTGCTCTTCTCTTCCTTGGTTCCAGCCAGAGGGTTAAATGCCGGGCGAGCCTGGTTGGAAGAGCGGTACATAACTGGGCTCTGCTCGGCCAGGTGAGCCTGGCTGGAAGAATTTGGCTGAAGGGATGCACATAACTGAGCTGGATGCACATGACTGAGCTGCTGAAGATATGGTAGGATGCGCCTGGTTGGAGGCGCATGATGTCTGCTGCGCCTGATGACAGCGCATGATGACTGGCGGCACATGATGACTGCTGCGCCTAACTGGAGGCGCATGGTGGCCGTTGGCTGTAGACTTAGGATCTTTCCTTTGTAGAAATTCTCCTTTGTACAACCTTTTCTAGACATGTAATAGACTTTTATATATAAATAAAAAGTCCTTCTTCGAATGTCTATACTTATTGACTTTGCTGTGAAGTTCTTCGTCTGTGTTCTGGCGCATGTAGTGTCTGGCGCATGGGTTTTCTGTTTGTGAAATTCCATACTTCTACAAGACCCCCTTCAAAGTTTTCAAAACTTTTGAATAAGTTTTGGAATACTTTGAATAAGAAGCATGGAGGTCAGGACGCATGATTTTTGGGCGCATGCCTGTTCGGGCGCATGCTCTTCTCAGTTGATGATGATGATGCCTCGGTAACCGAAAAGATTAATGATGATCTTTTGGTTTTATTTGCTGCTATCCTTGCACAGAACCCGAGGCGACGGCTGAGATCATACGTCATCTGTTCCCGCGTGCGACCAAGCCCTATAAATAGGTAAGAGTTGGAGAGAGAAAGGGTTCTTCTTCTCTGTGCCTCTGCTTCTTTAGAGTTTCTTCTTCAAAAACCCTAACTTCTCCTTCCTCGAGAGAATGGCTCCCAAGACTCCTCGCGGTGCTGCCAGCAAGGGAAAGGAGAAAGCGAAGGAGTCCGCCGATGAGGATGTACCTATCACTCTTGCGCCTCTTGCCGACGTTCGTCCTGAGGTGACAGGTGGTTTCGTCTCTGCTTTGGGCTCTGTGCCCTAACTGCCGACGCGTATAGACTTCGGTCTTTAATGATACGCCGAGGTTCTATCCTGCCGACGTGCATAGGTTTATACCTTTATCATGCACCGAGGTTTTAATGGCTGACGCGCATGGGTTTTATTCCCTGAAGATGCGCCGAAGCCTTTGCTGACGCGCATGGGCTCACGCTCTGATAATGCGCCGAAGCTCCAATGCCAACGCGCATGGGCTTACGCCCTGATGATGCGCCGAGACATGCTGACGTGCATGGGCCTATGCCCTGATGATGCGCCGAAGCAGATGCGCATGGGTTCATACCCTGGCAATGTACCGATCTGCTTGACATATTTTGTCTTTTTGCCTGACTTCCACTTTTGTCGTGCCAGTGTCGATGACGATCCCTTTGTTGAATGAGGTCCTCCTGGACGCTTCTCTTTGTCAGATGGGAGTTGATTTTGATGAGGCGGTGATCAACCCTGCAAAGGATGCTATCCTTCAGGACCAACCTCGTGAGAGGATGCTACAAATCCAGGTCCAGTTGCCGCTTTTCCTCCAGAGTATGATGGAGAGCGGTAAACTGAAGTCTGCTGATTCTGAAGGTGTGACTTTCTTAAAGCCTGCCTTTCTGTTCGGCGACCGATTAGTCTCTTCCGAAGCGAAGATATTGAAGATCAGAGAAGACTGGTTCTTTGCTGCTAAGGGCATGATGTTATACATGCGGCAGGTTGACCG
The DNA here is from genome assembly GCA_029216955.1 of Iris pallida. Lineage (NCBI taxonomy): Eukaryota > Viridiplantae > Streptophyta > Magnoliopsida > Asparagales > Iridaceae > Iris > Iris pallida. Next base: position 26,717 of record JANAVB010011954.1, on the reverse strand, counting down.
CCAGTTGCCACTGACAGCCTTTTACCATCTAGCTTCGAAGAGAAGGATGGATTGGGAACTTACTCCTTCTCAAGGAGGTGCCTTGGGGGGTTCCCTTTCGATTGACACCACCTCGAACCAGCGAGATACCTTGACCGCCTCACGAACCGGTTCTTCGTTCAGTTAGCGAGCTTTACATCCCGGGAGCATCTATAGTGAAGTCCCAAATGACACGTTTCCCTTCAGTGCCCCGACTTTTGCAAATCGGATGCTGACATCCAAGGTCACGTATCCGACAGCTGGTTTTAGAGTCGAAGGTTGGTGTCACTACATCCCAAAGTGGGATGAGTTGACCTCCTGGGTGCTTTCCAAGTTTAAAGTTGAGCTTAAAGAGATAGGGCTGACTGCCGCCATTCGGGCCACGCAGGCAGGCGTGGACCTCAATAAGTCGATGTTCCTTGCACTGTTGGAGCTTTTCAACGCCCAGACTGGCAGCTTCTTTACTCCAGTGGGGGAGTTGGGATTGGCCCTTCATGAGATGTACGAAGTGTCCAAGCTTCCTTGGGGCTCGGAACCGTACGAGGAATATTTTCCATCGAATGAAGAGATCCAGGTCTTGGAAGATAAGGATCCGGAGATGATGGCCGTTTTCAAGGAGGTGACGAGCCATCATTATCTGATGCACCGGAGGGACAAGGGTAAGACCCAACCTCACGTGACTGCTTGGAGGGACTATGTTTTCAGACAGGATTTGGCGGATCCTTCGAGGATCCGGTTTGCGACTCCGCAGGGCTTGACACCCGCGGAAGTGAGTTCTGAAATAACCCGGCAGGACGAGAGGACCCCACATTCAAATGAGAGCGGCAAGAACACGTACAGCTGTTTCTGGCACTGCGGGCACCGGATGTCATCTAAGGCAGTGTTGACGGCCTACTTGATGATATGGCTCCGGGATTGCATATTTGCAGGGGGATCCGGTGCTGTTGAGAGGGTACATCGGAATCTCATTTTGTCTGCAGTGAAGTTGGCCTTTGGACGACCTCTGGCTCTCCTCCCCGCGATGGTGTGCAACCTGCTACGCGGTTTGAGGTCTTTTGCTGATGATATGATCCACGAAAAAGGTAATAATGACAACTTTTCCCGGGCCGAGCTGCCTTTCCATTATCTTATGGGGTGGCTGATCTTACATCATCCGAATGTGATGAGTCCTGGTCCTGAGGAGGACCATGTTGAAGGAGATGCCTTTATTCGCCGCTTCTACAAGAGGAAGTGGTCTTACACTGGCGTCCCCGTTTGTAGGAGGGTTTTGTCCTTCCTTCAGGGGTGGGAAATCGTGAAGGTTGGCCCGATCTTCAAGAATTTCGAGGCCGACCAGGATTTGGTTGATTCTGGCGAAGATGCGGTTACTTTGCCGAAATGGAGTTTTCGTTGGTTGCAGAGTATCCGGCCTTCGCATCTGGTCTACCGAAATCAGAACAGGTGTTATCTGGAACCGTACTTGCCAAGCCGATTTGCTCGTCAATTTGGCTACACGCAGCTAATGCTGCGGAATCCCAGTAGCAGTCTAGGCTTCATCGGGAGTTTGCTGGATGGAGCCCGGGGCTGGCAGTATTATAACGCTGGATGCACTAGCGTTAAGTTTACCACACCAGTTCACAATCCTCGGCCGCCGATCTTATATCCGGCCGCCAAGCTGTATTGTACTATGAATACTACGTCTCCTGGTTATGACAGGGAGACTAGTTTCATCATTGGAACCCAGTTGGAGGCAACAACGAATATGTTGGTGGAGGCTCGGTCATATCGTCCGCCAGAATTGGCGGGGTATCGGGCTGCTGCTATGGCACCAGTGAGAGACCTGTCTGTCGGGAAAAGGCGGGCTGACCCGGAAGCTGGTTCTTCCGTACTGAAAAGGTCGAGAAGGACGTCGACCCCGAAGATTACGGAAACGCCACTTGTAACGCCAACGGGCTTAGCTCCCGCTGAGGTAAGGAGTGCTTCATAATTCCAGTTTTTTATGTCATTGTGGCGACTTATGCTCTTCTTCTTGTAGGGATTGAAGAAGAAGTCTCGTGCTTCGAAATCGGGCACCAGTAAGCCGAAGGAGGTGGCAGGCTCTTCTGAGGAGCGCATTCCACCAATGATGATGTCTCCTGTGGAGGAGGGTCCCGAAGATGTTCCCGCGGAGGTTTTAGTATCTCCTGACTTTGAAGTCGCAACAACTTCTGGGATAGTACCATCTGCCGTGGAGGCCTTGGACGCTGAGGGTCCTACAGACTCGAGGCATCCTGATGATGAAGTGGATTGGAGTTCGTCGCCTTCTGGTGACGTCCCTCCAGCGTTGCAAGGGTCCGTTGTGGGGGCAGCAGAAGCGGTGAGGATAGAGGAGAGGGTTGATTCCCCTCCTGGTCGTGATGAAAGGAGGTCGGCCGAATCATTGCCGAATCCTTCCTTGGCTTCAACCATGGACATAGAGATGGCTACCGATCAGGCGGTAGCGACAGATTTTGTCCCTGTAGAGGGATTTGAGAAGAGTGAGACCCTTCTGCCGGTCTTGTCTCCTGGGGCTGGCCAGGAGATAAATGTTGATCTCCCCGTTTTGCCGGGGGAGGTAGCTGATGCTGATAGAATGTCGGGGGTAGAAGAGGTGGCCGTTGACGTCGGTGATGTCTCCGAGCTTGAGAAGGGTAAGGGTGTGGAACCCTCTGCTGCTCCTTCCACTTGGGGTACTATCACGACGCATGTGCCGGCTCCTTCTGTTCCTTCGGCACCTCGGGCTAGCAGTCTGGCCCCTGTTGATGAAGAGCCTATTGCTGTCGAGGTTCAAACCTCTCAGATCGAGGTTGGCGGATCCTCCTCCGGTCCGCAAACTGTAGTAGCTCCCCCAACTCCTGCTATGACGCCGCAGGTGCTGGTGGATGCCGACGAGTATGTGAAGTTCCTCGTCGAGGGAGTGTACAAAATGCTGGAGAAAGGAGTATCTGCAGTGATGGATGGCAAGGGGAGCTTTGCGACAGCAAAAGCTTTGGCAATGCCTTGTATCGAGCTGATCCGCATTCACCAAGGCCATGACCATATGGCCGAAATTCTGGAGGTTTCGGTGATTGAGCTGGACGAGCGGCTCGCGGAACTGCAGCACATCCAACGAAATGACCTCTCTGTCTTGATAGATGCAGAGATAGGGAAGTTGATTGCTGAAATCGAGGCTTCCCATCGGGCCGATGTGAGCAGTTGGGAGCGTGAAGTGGCTGGGACTGAGGCTGCGGCGGAGCAGTTGTCTCACTCTATGGAGAAGACGACGGAGAAGCGGGCTGCGGTGGACGCTAACATCGCAGAGGTTGATGCTCAGATGCACCGTCTTGAAGACCAGCGGGCCCAACTTCAACTAGAAGCTGATCGTGTCCTGGCTGAACACGTGGCATTCAAGCAGTAGGAAGCGACTCTTACTCAGCGGACCCTTGCTTTGGCTCAGCAGCGACGACAGCTTGATGAGAAGTATGAGAGTAAAACTTCTGCTGAGGCTGTCGGGTTAATGCGTCAAGAAGCCGAGCTGCGAGTCCAGGCGACTGTGGAAACTCGCACTGCCGACCTGAGACGTCGAGTCAGAGAACTCTCATCCCACCCTGGGGAGGATCGGGGATTGTAGCTTCTCTTCTTTTTATGTGTTTTTTCAATTCTTGCTGGGGAAATAGCGTATTTCTGTACTCTCTTTTTTTTTGAAAAATAAAGAAATACACTATCTCTTTGTGATGTGTTCATTTTTAATCTCATGAACTTGATGATTTATGTGGACCTATTATCTTTTGCGCACCTTGGTTTTTTAGGTACAGATAATAAGTTTGAAGGAACCAACATGTTTGCTCAGAGGTAATGTGGACATGGCAATCATTAGGTTCAAATGATAGAATCTTCCTACTCAGAGGTATTTATGGACATGGTAGGAATGATCCTGGGGGATACGCTGAACAACTCAGAGGTAATGTGGACATGGAAGTTCTGCGATCAATGTACGACAACACAGGAGTTGTTTGTACGGGATGTTTACTCAGAGGTAATGTGGACGTGGTAAACATGAAGGATAGCGTAAGCTCACGAAATGTAAGGTTCCGCTTTGTAGGATATAGAGAGACAACTCAGAGGTAATGTGGACGTGGTTATCTTTCTACGGAAGGATACCATGGAACAGCTGGGTTCCGGAAGCGTTTGATTTTTGTGAAAAGAGGTTGTTTGGGGAAATACATGTCTTGGAGGATGTCAAGAATAGTACTTCTTTAGGAACTTATCATTGATGGGCATCATGAACAAGTCTCCATTGGGTTTGGCGAGCCGGTAAGCACCGTTTGAGTATACCGTCTCAATGATGAAGGGTCCTTCCCATTTGGGCTCGAACTTCCCTGGTGTCTTGTGAGTTAACACCATTGGCCTTCTGACTGCTAAAACCAGGTCGCCAACTTGGAAAGTTCTTTGCTTGACCTTCTTGTTGAAAGCCTGTGATATACGGGCTTGGTAAAGTTCGATGCGTTGTTGAGCTAGGAGACGCTTTTCGTCAAGTGCCTCCAGTTCCCGCAGACGACGACGTTGATTATCTTCTTCTGTGAGATCGTTTGTGATTGCCACGCGGAGCGAAGGTATCTGTATCTCGAGAGGCAGTACTGCTTCGCTCTCGTAGACCAGGGAGAATGGAGTGTTGCCTGTTGGGGTCCGTACCGTTGTGCGGTAGGCCCAAAGGCATTCGCCAAGCTTTTCGTCCCAGTCGCATTTGTTGGATGACACAACTTTTTTGAGTAGCCTAATGATAGTTTTGTTGAACGCCTCGGCCAATCCGTTTGCTACCGGATTGTAGGCGGTTGAGGCCACGTTTTGAATGCGATTCTTGTCACAGAACCTGCTGAAATGTGGCTGATAAACTGAGGACCATTGTCATGGATGATCCGCTGGGGTACCCCGAAACGGTAAATGACATGGTGTTTGATAAAGCTGACCACCCTGGAGCTTTTTACTTCCGCTAGTGGGACTGCTTCCGCCCATTTGGAGAAGTAATCGGTGATGGCCAGGATAAAGCGGTGTCCTCTCGATGAAGGAGGGGTGATTGGCCCTACAATGTCCATGCCCCAGGCTTCGAATGGCCAGGAGGCGACTGTAGGATGTAGAGGTTCAGATGGTGTATGTATGAAGTCTGCATGAAGTTGGCATGCATGGCACTTCTTAGCATATTCCACTGCGTCGGCAACCATGGTTGGCCAGTAGTAGCCCATACGTCGCAGTCGATCTTACAACTTAGGCCCTAGTTGGTGAGCTCCGCAAGTTCCGTCATGAGCTTCTCGAAGAGCTTCGGCTGCTTCTTCGTTAGACAGGCATCGAAGGAGAAGCCCGTCGAAGGAGCGTCGGTACAGCATTTTAGTGGCTGTATCGTAGTAGAATCGAAGAGAGCGTCTCCTGACTGAGACGGCTTCCTTCGGGTCTTCCGGAAGGATTCCGTAGACGGCGAAGTCGATGAACGGAAATCTCCAGTCTCGGACATTAACATCGGTGTTCGTCGGCATGGCATGAGCCATTTGCAAACATAGGTTGTTTCTGGGACAAATCAGGTCTCGGCCAGTCACCGTAACATAATGTTGAGTCCCAAGGGGCGCGGCCAATGAGGCTGCGAGGCCAGCCAGAGCGTCAGCCTCCAAGTTTTGTAGGCGGGGTACATATTCGATGAAGAACCCGGTGAAGGTTGAAATGATGTTCAATGCAACTTCATGCTAAGGGATCAAATCTTCATGGCGAACCTCGTATTGCCCCCGAATCTGGTTTACGACGAGTTTCGAGTCGCCGTAGGCTTCCAGATGATCCACCCCCAGCTGTTGTGCTAGCTGGAGTCCCATGACGAGTGCATTGTACTCAGCAACATTGTTGGAGCACGGTTTCGAAAGGGAGTATGCGCGCTGGATGACCAGCTGATCGGGGGAGACTAAGACTACCCCCACTCCTGCTATGATTTGGCCGTTGGGGCCCGTTCTTGAAGTGCCATCGAAGAACATCTGCCAAACGGGGCTTCCTTCAGTGACGTTTGATTCTTGGACTTCATCCGGGATATCTTCATAGAGTTTTGAAGATTCTGGGATGGGGTGTGCAGCTAAAAAGTCAGCCAGAGCCTGACCCTTGACCGCCTTCTGCGGGACAAACACCATGTTGTATGGCGTTAGTAGGATCGCCCATGTAGCCAGCCGGGAGTTTAATGACCCTGGCTTCGTCATGAGAACTCTGAGCGGATTGACTCGGGAGATGACGTGAATTGTCTGGCCCGAGATGTAATGACGAGTCTTCTGAATGGCAAACACCAAAGCCAAGCACTCCTTTTCAACGGGGTTGTACCGGTGTTCGGCTCCGATGAGTGTTCGACTGAGGTAGTAGATTGCTTGCTCGTAGCCTGCATCGCTGTTTTGAGCGAGTAAAGCGCCGAGGGAATGATCTATGGTACGGACGTAGAGGAGGAAGGGTTTGCCGACGACAGGTGCCACTAGGACTGGCGGGCTTGTCAAGTAAGCCTTGATGTCGTCGAAAGCCTTTTGGCACTCCTCTGTCCAGACGTAAGAGACTCCCTTCTTCATGAGCTGAGTAAAGGGTTGATATTTACTGGAGAGGTTTGCTATGAACCTCCGGATGTATGCCAGACGTCCCTGTAAGCCTCGAAGTTCTCGAAGGTTCTTCGGAGGGTCCATATTGAGGATGGCTTTAGTCTTCTCGGGATCGACATGAAAGCCTTTTGCCGTGATGACAAAGCCCAAGAATTTGTCGCTAGAAACCCCCAGAAAGGATTTAGCGGGGTTCATTTTGAGTTGATGTGCCCGCATGAGATCGAAGACCGTCTTCAAGTCTTGTAGGTGATCTCTTTTGAGGCGGCTCTTGACTGCGATGTCGTCAACATAGCACTCAACTGTCTTGCGAAGATGTTGACGGAAGATGGTGCTCATAGCTCGCTGGTACGTTGCACTGGCGTTCTTCAAGCCGAAGGGCATTACTGTGTAGCAGAAAACACCTTTCGAAGTCCTGAATGACGTGTGTTTTGCGTCATCGAGAAACATCTTGATTTGATTGTAGCCTGAATACCCGTCCATGAAGGACATGCGTTCAAAGCCACATGTGTTGTCGATCATTACATCGGTGATTGGGAGCGGGAATTCATCCTTCGGGCAAGCAGAGTTGAGATCCCTGAAGTCGATACAGACTCGTATCTTCCCGTTCTTCTTGGTGACAGGGACGACGTTGGCTACCCAGTCCGGGTGTTGTTCCTCACGGATGAAGCCACTGGTCAAGAGCTTGTCCACCTCCTAGTCGATGGCGTTCATGATGTCCGGGCGGAAGCGTCGCTGTTGTTGTTTGATAGGTTTGACATCTGGTAAGATGTTCAACCTATGCATCGCGATCTGTGGATCGAGACCCGGCATGTCTTCGTAGCTCCAGACGAAGACGTCGATATACTCCTTAGCCAGTTGGACTAAAGATTCTCGGTCTTCTCCTTCCAAGCTTTTGCTGATAAAGATGGGTTTAGAAGAAGACCCATCCCCGAGGTCGATCTGCTCGACTTCGTCTTCGGTGGGAGGTTCTCGTAACTCAAAACGAGACTCCCATTGTTCTCCTAGGCATTGAGCCCAGGGTTCTTCTTCGAAGGGTTCCGGCGGTTGGTCCTCGCCTTCATCCTTCTGAGGTTGCGCCGATATCATGTTAGCTGACAGCACTTTCCTGAAGACTGATCCGATACTGGTATCGGAATCCCACGTCGATGCTTCAGACGAGTGGGAATGTTCTATGTCTTCTGCGTCTGAACTCTCTGGAGTTGATGGCGGCGTGACATAGCCTAACCCCCGTCGAGTCCGATTATAGTAATCCTGTGGCTTTCCATTGGGCATCGAAAGCCGGACAGGGAGATGCCGACCCTTGCCGTAGTTTAGGCCTTTATTGCTTTTCAGGTCGTAGCCCATCTTTTGGATGATGTGCTTAGCCGCATCTGTGTATCGATAGACATGTACTCTGCCGGTATCAGGTTCGGGCTCGATTGACGGGAGGTTCCGACGACGCTCGATTTTGCCCGAGATGATGGTGCCTTCGTCTCGGCTTCGTGGAGGGACTATAAAGACTCCTTGAGACGGGACTATTTGATTGTGGTAGACGGTCGTTACTTGTGTTTGCAACGACCGTAGAGCGTTGTCTAATGTATACATGGCATTCCAGTGTGGAAGACAAGAATAATTGAAAGACACTCTATTATTGATAAAGTACGAGATTTTATCCCGTGGGATTATATTGTCGAAGGAGGGTGCGTCTACATCAGCAGAGATATATTCGCCAAGCTCCTCATCTGTAAGCACTGGGGCCGGATCAGGAGAGTCCTCCACCGCTCTGACTTTGGGGTCTGAGAGGGTTATGTGAGCCCTCTCCGGCATCTTGGATGACTGCGGCGGCTTGCCTTTAAGACGCACCTTGAGGGGTGCCTCAGTTGCGCCTTCGATGAGTGGCGCCTTCCCTTGTAATTTTACCACCAGGGGAGCCGCTGTTTGTGGTGGCTTCCCTTTGAGACGTATCTTCAGGGGAGCTTCGCGAGCTGGCGCTTTTCCTGATAGCTTGATGCTCATTGGAGGCGCCTTCTGGGGTGGTCTCCCCTTCAGACGGATTTTCAAGGGGGCGTCAGGAGTCACTTCGGGCTCCAAGTCCGGCTCTGTTGCCGTCTCTGCTTCATCATCGGCGTCGTTGGCTTCCTCCTCGTCAAGTGGCTTGTACAAGTCAGAATCGGTGAAGTAGGCCTCAATCCCTTTGAAGGGATCGATATCTGCAAACTCCGTCCGGATGACGCCGTTGGTGGATACATATTTCATGCATTGGTGGAGCATGGAGGGCACCACCATGTACTCATGTAACCATGGTCGTCCGAGTAAGATGTTGTAGTTGACCTCGGCATCCACCACATAACAAGTTACCTCAGTTTTGAGGCTGCCGATGTGACACTTCAGCCGGATCTTGCCCAGTGGCTCGCTCTTGCTGGCGTTGAAGCCGCTGATGGTCGTATTGGAGGGCGCCAGCCGGTATATTGGGATCCCCAGCTTTGATAGCAGCGCCTTTGGAATGATGCTTAGGGAAGACCCCGGATCGATCTGAATCCTGCTCACCTTTACCGAACCGATGTACCCTGTGTAATACAACGATCGGTTATGTCGGTGATGCTTGAGCAGCATGTCTTGTTGGGTGAAGGTTATATTTGGGATAACTTCATCCGCACAATGACAGTGTGCACAAGTAGTTGGGAGGTCTTCAGGCTGCTTGACCTGACTGAGAAAGGATTCGGCATCCTTCAGAGCTTCGCAGAGAGCTTCTCGGGAGTCCTTGGAGAGATGCAGGAGCTCGAACAAAGACAGGCGTGCAGGAGTACTGGCCAGTTGTGCCAGAATGTCAAAATTGTGGGGCTTGGCTAGCCCCGAAGCATTTTCTTTCCGCAGAGGTCTGTCGAAACGGGCCTCCACTTGCTTTTGTTTATTGGCTGCTGAGGGCTTGGATGGACCCTCCTCAGGGATGGTGCCAGGAGGCACCACTTCGGCGGCAGCTTCACCGGGCTGGGAGTTCTGTTGTGCACGTGTCTGCACAGGAAGCGCCTCTTCCGTTGAAGAAGAGACCGTGCGGTAAGACTTGATCTTCCTGCCTTTTGCTTTGGAGGTAGGGCGTACCTCCGGTTGAGTTACCTCGGAGACGAGGTCAGGGTGAACCCAGAGGACCTCTCCTCGAGATATGGTGAGTAGGACAAGTCCACTCACATTGTCACGGGTGGGTGGCAAATTCACCACCTCCATTGTCGCCTTAGGGATGGGGACGACGCCATCTTGTGTGGTAGTCGGCGGCAAGGTGCCGAACTGAAGTGACACCACATTAGCTGACATCGTCTTCTCTTCGTAATCGACGGAGATTATATCCGCATTGATCATGCACTGGATGTAATTTTTGAGGACGTAGCAGTCCTTAGTCGGGTGTCCGACAAACCGATGGTAGTGACAGTACCTCGAGTTGTCCACTTTCCCGACTTCATCGGGCCGCTTCGGGTCCGGAAGCTTGATCTTGTCACCCTGCTTCAGTATCTCAAAGAGTTGCAGGGTGTCGTCATCATTGAATGAATACACCTCCTTGGGTCTTGGTGCCAGTGGAGGCTTTTGAGTAGGCGCAGATGCGCCCTTCGAGGCATTAACAGTCAATGCCTGTTTCCCCTTTGTTTCTCGTCCGGAGTTGTTGGTTGCGGACTTTTTCCCTTTATCGTCAAAGGCGGGGAAGCTAACACCCAGAAGACGTGCATTGGCCGCCTTCTTCTCTGCAGCTTCAGCTTCAATGATTAGGGAGCTCCAGTCGGGAGGGGGAGTAGAGTTAAGCCAGAGCTTTACTGCAGGCAGCATGTTCATACTGCAAGCGGAGAGAAGCGCATGTTCTGGCATGCCTGGAGGTAGCCTGAAGCAGGCCTGACGGAAGCGTTCGATGAATGCCCGGACCGTTTCCTTGTCATTCTGGCGTATCTCAATGAGAGACGCCATCGTCATGTCCTTCCCACCGTAGTAGAAGCGGTCGAGGAAGAGGCGTGTCAGGTCGTCGAAGGACGATATGGAATGATCGGGGAGGCTGCAGTACCAGTCATACGCCACCCCTTTCAGGGCCACAACAAAGATGCTGGTGAGGAGCGCGTCCTCCTTTGGAAGATGCCCTGTCTGCGACTGGAAGTACGTCAGGTACCGTCGTGGAGAGTCCTTCCCGTCATACGGCGTGAGTGTTTATGGTTTATACTTTGGGGGATAAACCACCTTGTTCCACTCAAGGGGATAAGGCTGGGGAATGCCCATCTTCTGGCGCTCCTCCTGCCTGTTCTTGGACTCGAAGCGCTCCCGTAGATCTTTGATCATTTCGACCACGTCCTCCGTGAAGCTAGGAGTCGGGGAAGGAGGTACCACCTGGAGTGGAGCATTTGAGGGCTCCGACGTCCGGGGTGCTTCCGTGTCTGAGGGTGTCCGTTGGAGGGGCACACTCGACTCTCCATTGGCTCCTGGGTCGGGACCATTTGAAGGTGTCCTGATCAAGGCCGACCGCATCTCAAACACTGCTTGAGTCAGTGCTTGCATTGAGGCAGAGAGGGTTTTGAGTCCTCCCTCTAGCGAGTCTATGTGCTGGACAATGTCCTGTGGCGGCGCATCAGTCTCAAGATCACCCCCGGTCATGTATACTGTCATGACACGGCCGGAAGTGGATGGATTAGTTGAGGCTTCGCTCTCAGCCTCGCTCTCATGTGGGGGAGTCGCTTCTCCTGGTGTTTGGCCACCCCCAGCCACATTCTGGAGTTCGTCTTCGACAGGCACATCTGCAAGGGCCTGACTGCCCTCAGCTCTGTCTTGAAGGGCCTCTTCATTTTCAGCACTACCCCCGGCGGTATCCTGGAGGACATCGTCCTTTTGAGGGGCTTCAGGGAGGCCATCTTCGCCTTGATGAAGATCCGCCGCAGCTGTGCTTTGGACATCTTTGTCTTCGGAAGGAGGCTCGACAAGGGTCTGGCTACCCCCAGCTTCCTCCAAGGACTTCTTCCTCGACCGAGTGCCTTCGAACACTCCAGAGGTCGTGACAGCTGCCTTGGTTTTCCTCGGCTGGCTTTTGGATGAAGACGAGGAATTGGCAGTCGTCTTCCGGACAGATGAGGAATTGGAGATCACGTTGTATGACGCAATCTTTAGTTCCTCTTCTGCTGACACCTTCGTCCCAAGGCGATGTCGGAGGGGTGTCGATGATTGTAGCCGTTGGAAGACCGACTGCTTTGGCGGTACTGCCGTCTTGCAACAGCAGTTGATGGTGACCACTGCACAAGTGTGCCCTGTGAGAGGCGCATCGTGCTTGTTGGTCAACTCTCCTGACCGGCGCTTGTGAGTGATCACGTTGCGCAAGTCGTTGGAGGAGAGTGCTACCCTCACACCCCTCTCAGGCGCATGGCAGGGCCAAGCGCCGGGGTGGTCGGGTGAGTGCTGCGCCCCCTGATCTAATACCAAGCAGGTATCACGATCAGTAGTGGGGGAACCACAGCATTTGAAGTGACTTGAACGGACCTCAAACGCACAACCAGAGGAGGCGCGGGAGTTCAAGACCACTGAGTTTGCCTTTCTCGGCTTGGTTGTGCACGCAGTGAATGCGCCCAAGCGAGATGAGGACTTTGAAGGTCGACTCGTTGTTGGTGCAGAAGCACTTGAGTCAACCTTGTACAGCTTGCCATCGGCAGCGCGCGTGATTGTAAGCGCGTGCCTCTGGCCGGCTGCTGGCATAGCACGTTTGTGGCGCATGGCCCGTGCCGCCTTGGATTTCTTCGTACCAGCCCGCTGGGGCGCATAGTACTCAGCATCCAAATTCTCCTCGCCGTTACAGCGAGTGAGTCTGTCAAAGACAGAGGCTCTTTGTGGCGCATCAGAAGTAATGTGCGGGGCATTGGCTGCGCCCCTGCTCCGTCGACGTATCTTCTTCGCCTGAGAGGAAGATGGCTGGGGAACGTGGTCAGCCACACGCTTCCTCGAGAGATGCGCTGCATCAGCGGGCGCACCTTGACGGCTGAGGACGTCAGCAGGAAGGGAAGGCTGGACGGGCGCATCCCCTTCTACGGTGGTGCCCGAGGCGTCGACTTTGCGCACCCAGACTGCGCGGGTCTTCTTCGGCTTCGACAGCCGCTTCGAAGGACTCGCACTTCCTTCAGAAATGAACTCCTCGTACGCCTGTTGATTGAGGCGCACTACAAGCGTCTTGTGGGAGGAGCCCACCTTTACGTCGTCGGCCTGTGACACGACTTTCTCGGTAGAGGAAAAAGAGGTCCCCAGCAGAGTCGCCAGCTTGTTTGCCATTAAAATTGTTTTGATTGAAATCTTAATACAAACAGAACAGTGATACAATATAGGACTTAGATGTAGTCCTAGGAGTACACTTTTGTTTAAGCTGGGTCCATAGTGCCAATGGAGCGAGTGGTAATGCGTTGACTCCGTTGACCGGCTGACGGCGGTTATCGGTTCTCTGAAGGTGTTGATTGCTCTGGGTGCTGGAGCTTGCTGAGAGGAGGAAGACGTTGAGTGTCTAGAACTGCCTCTCCGGTGATTCTCTGTGAGTCTTGTATTCTGAGTCTCCGTGTCCCTGCCTGTGTGTGAAGGAGATGACCCTTCTATTTATAGTTTTGCAGGCTGGCTGTGCACGGATGCTGCGCCCTGATCGAGGGGGGGAACTCTTCATACTGCTGTTGTGAGCCGGCACGTAGCAGAAGAGAAGATCTTTCCGTTGCTGAAATCTTGGACGAGTTGAGTCAAAGGACACGTGTCATCGACCCATGGTTCGAAGATCTCGGATTTGGTGGAGAGGAGTGATCTGGTGGGCTGCGCCTTGGATTGGGCGCAGGAGGAGGCTGCGGCTCATAACCTTTAGGAGTTACAAACCATTTGGGGCGCATAGCTTTTGAGGCGCATGCAGGCGACTTTCCTTCTGTCTTTCGGGATCAGAGAGCAGTCTGAGGCGCATGGCTTTTGAGGCGCATGCAAAACTTCAACCGGAGACTCTTCTTCTGTCTTTAGGGATCAGTGAAGGGTCTGAGGCGCATGGCTTTTGAGGCGCATGCTGGTTTGGACGTATGGCCGTAGAGGCGCATGCGGGTGTGGACGTATGGCCGTAGAGGCGCACGCTGATTTAGACGCATGGCCGTAGAGGCGCATGCTGATGGTGAAGTGGCCACGTGGCAGTAGCCGTCGAAACAAAGTCATGATGATGCTGACGTTGCCGACGCTTCGTTTTCTGAAAAGCTGTCAACTGTTCAGTCTTTGGGAGGCGTGCTGCCAACTCTGTCAGTTCAGCATTTAATGTTGGTGACGTTCGATGGACAGCTGAGTGGGCGCGTCGGTTGGCGTTCCACTCGGTATGGAGATGTGTGGGGGCGCACCTTCTGTAATGTGCCGAGTACTGTAGGAAGCGTCTGTGTGATGCGCCTGATGCCGAAGGGCGCGTCCGTGTGATGCGCTATCTGGCTGGCGTATCGGACATGTCTTTTAATGATGCGGCTGTCTCGCTCTTCGAGTGCTATAAATAGCCGTTTTGAATTCGAGGCGTCCGGTTCATCCATTTAATGTAAATTCATTGCACGGAATTCAGAGGGCCATCCACTTGGCGCGTGGGTTTGATCTGCCCGGCCTATAAATAGTGGCATGGAGAGAAGGTTTGCTTCTCATTCCCTCATGTACTTCCAACATGAAACTTGAACATGCGGGTGCATTCTGTTGACGAAGTGCTCCCGAGGGTGAAAATGAGACGCTGTGTTGTCTTTGATGCACTTGAAGGTGACTGTTACATCTAAAAGACGGAGTCGAGGGCTTCTGAGGCAGGCGGAAGGTGCCTGTTGCATCCAAAGATAGGGATGCTCGAGCCTCGTCTCCGTTATTCCGGAAGAGCCGTAGATCGGAATGGCGGTACAAGGCTCTCTCTTCCTGCAAAGTGGGGTTTCCCCACTTTGATCGTGTCGAAAGCTGCTTCTTTAGCCGCGGTTTCGATCACGGTCTTCCTTCGGCTTTGGAGGCTCTTTCGAAGCCTCCCCTGGCCACAGTATTTGCGGTGCTCTTCTCTTCCTTGGTTCCAGCCAGAGGGTTAAATGTCGGGCGAGCCTGGTTGGAAGAGCGGCACATAACTGGGCTCTGCTCGGCCAGGTGAGCCTGGCTAGAAGAATTTGGCTGAAGGGATGCACATAACTGAGCTGGATGCACATGACTGAGCTGCTGAAGATATGGTGGGATGCGCCTGGTTGGAGGCACATGATGTCTGCTGCGCCTGATGACAGCGCATGATGACTGGCGGCGCATGATGACTGCTGCGCCTAACTGGAGGCGCATGGTGGCCGTTGGCTGTAGACTTAGGATCTTTCCTTTGTAGAAATTCTCCTTTGTACAATTGGTCGTATGATGATATGGTGGGAGGCGCATGGCGGCGCATGATGACTGCTGCGCCTAACTTCGAATGTCTATACTTATTGACTTTGCTGTGAAGTTCTTCGTCTATGTTCTGGCGCATGTAGTGTCTGGCGCATGGGTTTTCTGTTTGTGAAATTCCATGCTTCTACAATTGGTCGCGTCTAATTGCTGTGAATTATGCGGAGGAGGACAGGAATCACGCGATCATCTATTTTTTCTCTGTCCGGTGTCATCACATATTTGGAGTAAGTGCAAGAAAGCCATAGGTATTCAAGGGATGAACGGTGTGGAGTTGCCGGAGGTATTCGAGGAGGTTCAGTCTCTTAAGAGACACGGAGTTGAGATTTACTTCAAGGCCAGGATTAGATTGCTTTCGGCCATCTAGCACATATGGAGGGAACGAAATAGACAAATATTTGAAGGGATCTCATTGACAACGCAAGGAATCATGAATAATATTGAAAGAGATGTAGAGGTAATGTGTGGATAGATTAAGAAACAGGTTAAGCTGATACCTGTTACCGATGTTTTTGTTTACCTGATCTGAGCAATATATGAACCTTTGATTCAATATATATATATGTATATAAATATCTATATATATATATATATATATATATATATATATATATATGGTAATTAATTTTGGAATAGCTCCTATTGGGATTCGAACTCCGCCCACAAGGGCCACTTGCCTCCACACTAACCACTTGCGCTAGCAGTCATTGGTGTGTATATATATATATATATATATATTGGAACTAAATATATTCATATATCAGGCACAAAATGCCAAAGCGTTTACAAAAAAAAAATACTAAGCTAACAAAACGGAGGACAATACCCCGGCCAAAAGGCCAAAGAAAAAGGTTAACTGAGCATGGTTGACCAAATATCCGTCCGCACGTGCTTGCAATGTCTGGCAGCCTTATGAATCTGCCCGTAGGCCTCGTCGATCAGTTGGTTGGTGGTGTACTGGCACCCTCGTATCTGAATTTGTTCATGTTCTTCCACATTACCCAAGTAATGGCGGCTGCAACGATCTGGTGGCCGTACGAAGCTTTGCCCCAAGCGGCTAGAAGATCATTGAAGCCCCCTGTGCCCTGGTCCGGAAGATAAAGGTTGAGAACCTATGCCACATTTCCTTCGGCAGTTGACCGTAAAAAAGGATGTGCTCCGCAGTTTCAACCTGTCTATCGGCACAGCAATGGCAAGCTGAAGCTAGGCTGAAGCCTATGGTCGTAATAACATCGTCAGTAGGAAGTTTCTTGTGAAGCGCTTTCCACATCATGAAGGACCACTTCTTGGGGATATAAGACTGCCAAAACACCCCACTTATAGGGTTTGGATAGCCGATACCATGAGCAGCTCGATAAGCAGTAGCCAGAGTGAAAGCACCATTAGATGTGAGGGACCACAGTAGAGTGTCACAATCCGCTCCGATGACTACTCCAGAGTCGACAATAACGGCCACGGCCTCCTCACCTAGCCATTTCGAGATCCTCTCCCGGTTCCAATGCCCCTCACTGGACCACAAGTCTCTAATGATGGCATTGATCGGTGCCCCCTGTTTAGGGGGCAAGAGGTCGTCCCCATCCCACCTTTCAAAAAATATAAAAGATTCGCCCACGTCCAACCGGAGACGGATCATAGGTTCTGCCAGCTGTCTACCGTTCAGAATGCGCCACCAAGATGTCGAGGATCTGTTGTTGAAGGAGGTTGAAGGCGGGTGGTAGCGCTTGAAGTATCTGGCCTTCATGAACCGCACCCACAAAGATCGGTTATCTCGAATCTTCTACCACATTTTCGTAGAGCAAGCATCGACGACGTGATCCAGCCTGCTAAATCCTAGACCGCCCTCCTCCATAGGTCTGGCCCTGGTATCCTAACTTGCCCAATGATGTTTGTCCTTACCGTCGTTGTGTCCCTAGAAGAAGTTAGAGAGAAGATTTTCGATGTCGGTGATGACCTTCTTCGGGGGAGAGCAAGCGGCCAGGGTGTAAACTAGGATGCAAGAGAGCACGTGATGGATCAGGATAATCTTACCTCCGAACAAAAGGATCGCATTATGCTATCCTTTATTTCTTTTCCTGATTCCCCACTAACCCATCAAGGAGTCCTGTATTGGTCCTGCCGTACACCAGCGGGCACCCAAAATAAGTGAATAGAGGGTACTCTATAGAGAAGGAAGTGATGTTGGTGTGCTCTCTGTCGGCGGAGTGCTGAGCGTAAATGACGAATTTTATAGTGTTGACACGCTGACCGGAGAACCTGATATATCTCTACAACGTCGTGTTGACCACCTCCCCTGCCTCCAATTCTTTCGAAGAGAAGATGATGATGTCATCTGCGTAAGTTAGGTGAGTTATGATCGGGCAACCGCTGGCAGTATAAAAATATTTGAAGTGAGGGGAGCGCATCATTTTGTTTAGGTTTCTGCTGAGGGCCTCCGCAGCGATGATGAAAATGGTGGAAGAAATAGGATCTCCTTGTCTAACACCTCTACTGGATTTAAAAGAATTGTCAACTTGGACATTGACGATCGTAGAGAACCCGACGTTGCTGACCGACCGCCAGACGATGTCAATCCAAGTTTTTGTGAACCCGAATTCCCTGAGCACCCGAATCATGAATTGCCAGTCGAGTCTAACATATGCCTTTTCCATATCCAATTTGATGGTGATGTTGCCACCCATAGACGGGAACTTCATGCAGGTAATCATCTCTTGGGCCAGCAGGATATTATCGAGGATGTTACGGCCACGGACGAAACTGCTTTGCTCTTCAGATATAATCTTGGGCAAAATTCCTGACATACGATTTGCAATGATCTTGGAGATGATCTTGTTAGTGAAGGTGCACATGCTAAGGAGGGAAAAATCTTTGAAGCTTTTTGGGTTTTCTTCTTAGGAATGATAACCAGGTTAGCGTAGGAGATTGATTTGGGGTATCTAGCTCCTTGAAAGAATGCAATAGCCGCCTTGGTGATATCAGTCTTGATAATGTCCCAACAAGATCTGAAGAATGCACCAGTGAATCCGTCCGGACCCGGGGCATTGTGCTCATTAAGCGCCTAGACTACGTCTTTGACCTCGCTCTCCGTGGGTTGTATAAGCAGTTAAGTGTTGTTACTGTCATCAACTAGACAATGGATCGCTGCAAGGAAGGCTTCGCCCTTGTAAATGGTTTCTTTGGTAAAGAGTTTAGTGTAGTAATCTGCTACAGCCGACTGGATGTCATACTGCTCAAGGAGGATGCTATCATTCTTATCTGTAATCTGGTGGAGGGTGAGATGTTGCCTGCGACCCTTGACGCAAGAGTGGAAGTAACTCGTGTTCTCATCGTCCCCAATGTCCCAGGTAAACCTGGCCTTTTGTTTCCAAAATTCCTTCTCAATTTTAAGTCGGAACTTCAAAAGAGCTCTGGTGCGGTTAAGAGTAGTGCGGACAGCCGGGCACGAACATGATTTTTGTATGAGTAATGTCGTCCTTGGCGGCACGAACTGCCTAAAAAATGTCACCGTATGCTTCTTTGCTCCAAGTGGAGAGGGATTTTCTAGTAGCTTTGATTTTGGCGGCCACACGATATAGTGGGTCGGGCTCATCAGCTCCCCTCCATGCTGCTGTAATAATGTTCCTGAACTATGGGTGATGACACCACATATCAAGAAATTAAAAATTCTTCTTGTACTGGGACGTCTTGCTGCTGATCTCAAGGAGGAGCGGGGAGTGGTCAGATTCGGTAGTGTTAAGGTGAGAGAGTTTATATTTGATAGCAAGGTCAGCCTACTGAGAATTAATAAGAGTACGATCGAGACGGGAGTATTGCCTCCGGGCTCCCTCCTACATGTTGTACCATGTGAATTCGTTGCCTGAGACCTAGAGAGTGACTGGTGGGCAATG
The DNA here is from genome assembly GCA_029216955.1 of Iris pallida. Lineage (NCBI taxonomy): Eukaryota > Viridiplantae > Streptophyta > Magnoliopsida > Asparagales > Iridaceae > Iris > Iris pallida. The sequence goes on along the minus strand of JANAVB010011954.1, from coordinate 7,864 downwards.
AAAATGAAGTTAGCAAAATTGGTTATGGCTGATGTGGGGGGGTAAGGCATCCTTCGGTCTTCTCCTCTCTACAGGTTATAGCGTTGAAGTCCCCAATACAGAGCCAAGGGGTATTAAGATGTTGAGTGTAGATGTCTAACAATAAGATCCAAAGTAGTTTGCGCTCGACAATCTCGTAACTACCGTAGACCACAGACAGGAGGGACCAGGACGGGAGCGCGGGGTGTTCCACCCAGTAGGAGAGCGTCTATTGCGAGTCAAGGATAATCTCCAACTTCATGTCAGTAGTATAGAGGATCCAGATATCGTGACAGCCGACAATGGCAGATGGGTACCCTAATTATAGTTGGATGGTTTTGAGTTTCTTTAAAGGGTCTTGGGTTCCATTATGTCAATGTTATGGATTCACTTGAGACCTTTTAATCTTCTCAAAGTTAGTTTATTCGTGGCAACCCGCACATTCCAGGAGAGAATGTTAATCATGAAGGGAGTTAAGGAGGGGGAGTTGAGGTTTTTCACGACCATTATGGTAATCATGGCCTTGCCTCTGTTCTAATTCTTTTGTTGGTTTTATTGTTGCAGGGGTCTGCCTTTTTGGGCTCCATAATGAGGCTTTCCATGCCAACTGGTTCGATCTCTAGGTCCAGATAAATCTTGCTATCAATTTCGGCTAATGCTCCGAAGTAGTTATCTTGGTCTGTAAACCTGTACCCAATGCTTGCTCCATTCTGGCTACAGGGTCTGGGCCTATAAATGCTCCGAAGTGTTTACCTTGTTAGGGTTTTTCTGAGTTCCCTGTTCGTAGAGTTGCATACTTGCTTGAGCAGGGCTCTCATTGACCCTCTGTGTTTCACTCTCCGTATTGACACTCTCAGCTTGATTGGCCGTCTCTCTTAGTGATGACTCTTCAAAAAGTGTATTACTACCTCTCTGATCAGTGCTGGGCATATGAGATTCATCAAGATGGGTAGTCTCTTCTGTAGCTAGAATGTCGAACTTGTTGGTGAGGTTTAGAGTGGTGTTATTGGAAGGGTCTGTGTCACGTCCCGAAGAGGCATTTTATGGGGATCTATTCTGGCCCCGGGGATGCTCCGTGCTGGTTTCGAATCTGATGTGAGAGTTAGAGAGAGAAAGGATCGAAGGTCTCTGACCCTGTTCTGGAAAGAATTTAAGGTCAGCCTTAGAGGTAGGTTTCTGTTTCAATTATGGGTGCGCTTTGAAACATTATGTGATGAGGTGGCATTTCTTACGACAGTGATTGCAGTATATGACATTATTATCATAGATGATATGTTAGGTGTGTGTCTTGTTTCCAAGCTCAATTTAGATAGATTTGGGAAGATCCTTGATATGTCAAGCTCCATGCAGACTTTGGCGTAATTAGCTTTGGTTAGGTTACGTATTTCCTCCACCATCACCACGTAAGTGCTGAAGGAATTAACGATCCTTTTCAAACAGCCGATATAAAATAGATGAGCGATGGGTTGGAAGAGTAAACCATGCAGCGACGAGTGGGTGAGTCTTCCTGCGAGTGAGGTCCTGGGACCATTTGACGATGGTCATAACTTTAGAATCTATTTTTTTCGGAGCCGTGGGTCTGGACGATCTTGTAGTCTATCACTAAGGAAAGGTGCAGGAGGATGTGTTTAGGGTCCAGCAGGGCGACTCTGTATTCCGAAGTAAAGCTCCAAGTGGCAACTGCTTCCTGGACCCGGGTAAGCTTCAGATAACCCGTAGGGAATTTTAGCACAAATGTGGAGGAGATTCTCTCATAAAGAGTGGCCAGGTTTGAATCGGAGAACGACGCTGAAAGTCCTAACCGTCGGAGGGGAGGGGGTATTCAATGGCTAGGAGTGTTTGCCATTGATTATAAAAGAACAGAACAGTTTTATGGGAGGACTGGACTTTTACTTCACAATACAAACTCGCTCGTACAATGAGAGCCTAGGAACAAAACCTAGAAAAAGTAATCTAAGTGCAATTATTTAGTTTTTCTGGGGGGTGAAGGTAGAGGCTCGGAAAAATGATATCAACTCTGTCTTACTGCTTGGACGATCGAACGTAGCTTCTGCTCTGGCGAAGAAATGCTCTTTGTGTGTGCGGGGGCTGCGAGCCTCTCTGCTCGGGCTCTGTGCATATAACTCTGTGTGTCCTCCGGGCTCTCTCTGTGTGTCTACCAGGGAATAGCACCTTGCTATTTATAGGAGTTTTGTGATAAGTAGGGTGTACAGTAATTGCTCCTTGAAAAGCGGGCGGTTGGGGATTGGTTAAGATTAGCCTTGATCTTGTTTGTTGGAAATCAATCTGGACTGCTTATGTTGATTGGAACAAATCTGTATTGTTTGTTGGAAATCGATCTAGATAGTTATGATGATTGCAATAAATCTGCATTGTTATGATTTGTTGGTTGCTAAATCCGAGTGGATAAGCCTTAGTCAATCTTCTGCCACGTGTCCCAACTGCCATTTTTGTGACGAGCCGTATGACTGAGCCACATGAGCTCCTGGTAAACTGGTCCGCATGAAGTCCCATTGAATAGAACCGCATAAGCCTCTTGTAAATTGAACCGCATGAAGTTCCACTGAACAGAACCGCATGAGCTCATGATGAACTGAGCTGCATAAAGTCCTATCGAACAGAACCGTATAAGCCTCTTTGTAAACTGGGCCGCATGAAGTCCCATTGAACAGAACCGCATAAGCCCCTTGTAAACTGGACCATATGAAGTTCCACTGAACAGAACCGCATGAGCCCCTGATGAACTGAGCCGCATGAAGTCCTATCGAACAGAACCGTATAAGCCTCTTTGTAAACTGGGCCGCATGAAGTCCCATTGAATAGAACCGCATAAGCCCCTTGTAAACTGGGCCGCATGAAGTCTCATTAGGACAAAGCCACATGAGGACCCATCAGAACAGAGCTGCATGAACTCTGTTAAAACTGAGCCGCATAAAGCTCCATCAAATCAGAGCCGTATGAGCTCCTTTAAATGATCCGCATAAAGAGCTTTGGAATTGGTGGATCGTGCCAACTATAAAGATTTTTTACGTATCTTTAGGAGCACGTCATTATGTCAGGGTCATCATTTACCTTTATGTCAGAGCTGTCAATCCTTTGTGTCAGAGCTGCCGCATTGTGTCAGAGCATTTAATGAGCCAGCTGCACAGAGAAATGATGGTCAGCTGTAGAGTCATATTTTGAACCGCATAGGGCCACGTGGCTTTTTTTGAGCCGCATGGAGCTATCGGGGACTTTTGAGCCGCATGAAGCTCTAAGGGTCTTTTGAGCCGCATAAGGCTCGAAGGGACTTTTGAGCCGCATGAAGCTCTAATGGATGTTTGATCCGCATAAAGCTCTAAGGGACTTTTGAGCCGCATGAGACTTCCTCTGTTTTGAGCCGCATAGACTTTTCTGTTTTTTCCATGCTTCTACAAGACCCCCTTCAAAGTTTTTAATTTATAAAATTGAAATACTTTGAATAAGAAGCATGGCTATGTCCGTATAAGCTCTTCTCACCGCATAGACTCCTCTGGCCGCATAGGATGTTCTGGCCGTATGGACTGTTCTGGCCGCATGGACTTCTCTGGCCGCATGGACTGTTCTTAATGATTACGAGTAATCTTTTGCATGCACGGGATAGAAATCCAAGAGTCGGTCTCCTCTCCTAGGCAGCACATGAATCGAAGCGTCCATCGGTCTACGAGCCCCCCTTGTCTGCCTATAAATACGAGTGCTTTTGGAATAGAGAGACTCTTTACTTTCTTTTCTCTTCAACTTTTCTTTGCCCTTAGTCGCCGTCTTCTCTTCCTTCTCCGATCATCAATGGCTCCAAATCTTCATCTAGCGCTGCGGCGAAGGGTAAGGGAGTGGCTTCCTCATCGACTGAGGCATCCACAGTTCATCCTGACATCCACCCCGCTATTGATGGTAAGGACATTTAGAAGAAATTGTATGAACTAAAAACCCTAACCATCATGGCTACGTCGCATATTTTATACGCGGGCCTTCTTCGTCTTCATTGAACTGTTCAAGGTCATTGTGATAAATCCACATACTGTGTTGCATATGTCGCGTGTACATCTCACATCCGAGCCGCATAAGCACTTTACAAACTGGGCCGCATGAAGACCCATTGAACTATGCCGCATGAGACCCTACCAAATCAGAACCGCATAAGCTCACTTGAACCGGCCGCATGAGCACCCCCTAAGCAGAGCCGCATGAGCTTACTTGAACTGGCCGCATGAAACCCCGCTAAACAGATCCGTATAAGCTCATCTGAACTCGGCCGCATGAGGCCCGTTAAACAGAGCCGCATAAGCTCATCTGAACTCGGTCGCATGAGACCCCGCTAATCAGAGCCGCATAAGCCTATCTGAACTCGACGCATGAGACCCGCTAATCAGAGCCGCATAAGCCCATCTGAACTCGGCCGTATGAGGCCCCGTTTAAACAAAGCCGCATAAGCTCCATTAAATTGAGCTGCATAAAGACCGCCTGATCAGAGCCGCATAAGCTCATCTGAACTCGGTCGCATGAGACCCCGTTAAACAGAGCCGTATAAGGTCATCTGAACTCGGCCGCATGAGACCCCGTTAAACAAAGCCGCATAAGCTCCATTAAATTGAGCCGCATAAGGACCCATCTGATCAAAGCCGCATAAGCTCGGAAACACTGAGCAGTTCTCCCTGGCCTTCTTCTAACTTGTTTCTTTTGTCCTTTTTAGTGAATTTGCCAGTCAATGCTGCGGGAGAACCTTTGGTGGGTCGTGCCCAATTTTCTGTGGGCTATAGGTTCGACCACATAGTCGAGTATGTGGTGAACCAGCTTCCAAAAGACGAACCTGTGGAGAGGCTGGAAGACATAAAAAGCAGTCCTTCTTCTTTATCTCGGGGATAATAAACTCAGGCTGCTGGGGGGCAAACACCTGAAGCCTACGTTCCTCTTCAGGGACGCCATGACTGTGAAAAACTCCCAAGTTGTGGACATATTCGAGAGTTGGAGCTTTATCTGACGGGATGGCGATTTATATTCCTCTGATGGAGCGTCACTTCCCACTGTCATGGTTCAACATGCTACCTTTGGACAGAAAGATGGAGGAGTCTTTGACTCCAAGTCGGTCTTGGATGTTCGTAGGCAACATCCATTATAACAACAAGCTGGGGTCAGTATATACAGGCAAGGTCCCGGTCAGCTGCTACGTGATGGGGTTGGCCCCGGGCAGTTTCTTGAATGTGCAGGGTCCCAAGTTCAAGTTCTCTCAAGCTGACACGTTCCTGAACCAGCTTGCTCGGAAGGGGTCCTATCCTGTTGGCCGGTTGTCGCTACCGAGTTGGGTAAACCCTATCCCTTCGTGGACCAACCTGTCTACGTGGATCGTACAGGAATACGAGGCTCTCCTGCACGAGATTGGACTCTACCATGCTATTCGGGGCACCAGCTATGGCTTTCCCATAAATAAAAATTATTCATGGATCAGCTGGAGATGTACAACTGTCGTACAGGGACCTTCTTCGCACCGTAGGGGAGATGGGGATGGCCCTCCATGAGATGCATGCCGTCTTCCAACTGCCTTAGGGAGATGAAGTCTTTGAGGTGTATACCCCGACGAACGAAGAGTTCAAGGATTTGGAGGAGAGGTTCCCTGGCTTTGTCGCCATCTACCGAGAATTGTTGTCTCATCACGCATATGCCAGCAGCTGTCGAAGAAAAAGAAACGACAGTTCGGAAGGGAACCTTCCTCACACAAAAGCCTGGCTCATTATCTTTTTAAACTCGGTGCCTCAGGCGGGTTTCTCCCTGAAGTCCTCGAACTCAGAAGGAAGTGCATGACCAAGTTCAACCGCCAAGAGGGCAAGAACCACCGGTGACAGGTTCGGGGGTCAATCTGACTCTTTTGCTTATTTTTACCAAGACACTCAGCCGTTGTCCGAGATGGCCCTCTTGGAAGGATTCCTGATGGTGTGGCTACGGAATTACGTAGTGTCAAGAGGGGCTGGTTCTATTGAGAGGATCAGCCGCAACTTCATCCTTCCTGCTGTAAAGCTGGTCTTCGGGGTTATACTAGCTCTTCTTCGGCCATGGTGTGCAGCATATACCGTGTGTCACGCCCTAGTCCCAAAATAGAAGGACTAGAAGTAATCATGCCAGCTGTATACATACGAAGTATATGGACCATCGTATGTATGCATAAGCTGTAAAATACAGTAACCAAGGCACTAAATCTCATCCACAAAGATAAAAATAATATAAAAAATAACTTTGAATTTGTCATGTATACAATCGTTGGGCGGAGACAAATCCACTACAACAAGTAAGGAAAAGTACATGGAAAATAAATGAGTTTGGCGGGCGAAGCGAAGACGATCAAAGTGCAATCATTCTCGAAGAGATAGTGACGATCATGGCCACGGCTAGAACACCTGCGAAACACAAGATCACACACCTTTTGTCGCATGAGCCTGGTTGTAAATGGGATCTGGTATAGTCCCCACTTGGGCACCAGTGACCTAAGTGCATGACGTTCAAAAACGACAATGGCCAACCTGAGAGGCTCATACCCGTATCTCCAGCGGAGCTTCCGGGTTAAAGGAAAGTGCAATCGAAGCCATACGATAAGGAAATGTTCTCCTACCCAATGTACCTATCATGTCGCATCCACGACCATGTAACACTACTAACCGCCAAGTCTTCTAACATACAACTATTGACAGTTAGACCTAACGTACGTCCTGCACGCCATCAGTGATCAGCCAATACGCAAGTCCGTAGGCTATATGCTACTCATAACTCACACATCTCGTGGCACATCAGTGTCAAAGTTTATGTAATGCACTAAACTAGTGGTAGTCCCTTAACTCTAGGTCCATATGCAATCAAAGGATAAATAACAAGGTATAGCTAATATCACTGAGCAGGCAGTAATCAAGAACTAGAAAAATGAACAGTGATATGTAATAAAATGCAACTAAAAATAAACAGTATAATGGCAAGGTATCTTGCCTGGTGGATCGCCTGGTGTGGTGCGGTATTTTTCTGACATGTCCAATAGTCCATTATCCATGGTCGATGAAACGGTCCAATCGCGAGAAATAGGAACATGGGATTAGTCATGATCAATGACGATAATAGGGGAATTTTAGGAGTAACTGAATATTTATACTAGTTTAGAAATTATTCCCTTATTGTTTTGAAGACTAATTTTTATTAGAAAATTTCAAGAATTAGTTTTTTTTTGCAAGAAAACTCTTAAGTTTATCAAAATAAAATTTTCCAAGCTAAAACTATATTTTTTATAGGTAAAATATTTTTTTGAAACTATTTGAAATACTTAGGATCTATTTACAATAATAAAAATATTGATATATATTTTACAAATATATACCCCATGGTACCAAAATATAACTAATAATAATAAATAAATAATAACAATTATCATATATATACAAAGATAAAATAATAATAATAAAATATAACAAAATAATAATAATAATAAATAATAAAACTAAAAATAATTGTAATAAGAATAAGAATATAATAATCAGAAATGATATTATAATAATAATAATAAGAATGTAATAATATAAATAAGAGAAAAAAAACTTTACTAAAAACCCATTCTTCAATTCCCCCAATTGATGACAGAGAGAGAGGAGTGAGAGATGGAGTTCTCACAGAGGGGTTTGGTGGTCGGCGCGGTGGGCGGCGGCGCATGGTGCCGGAGGCGGCGGACGATGCTGGGAGGGCAGCGGCCGAAATCGGAGGCGGAGGCTGATGGGCAGGCGCCGGCGGTTAACTGCGGCGGGCGGTGGTACAATGAGGGCGGCGTTGGCTCCGAAAGCCAGGGTCTGCTCTCGGTTTGGCG
>JANAVB010011953.1:0-24084 GCA_029216955.1 Iris pallida | reverse complement strand
CGATTCGAGGAAACACACCACCAAACCTTGTGCACAAGTTGTCAATGACCATGCGAATGCGTGACCGACTCGATAAGCATACAGTACATGGTAGTTTTGAAAGTAAATAGACACTTGTTCATTTGCAGCATTTTATCATCATTCTAGGCATCAATTCAATTCAATTCAATGTTCAGTGGACAAGCATAATCTCAATTCTTGTTAACGTGTAATTGATTCATTCAATGTTCAAGAGACTAGCATTCATTTCAATGTTCTATGGACTAGCATTCATTTCAATGTTCTATGTTCAATCTCTAGCTTCTGGTATTGACTTGTGGCATTTAGCAACTTGATATTGATCAACGGATGTTGCAAGACAATTACTTAGTTGGCATGAAGGAATAGCGAGAGGGACAATACCACTACAGAGATCACACTCACCAAATTAAGAATCGCCGAGAGAGAGAGGAACACTTGCACGCTTAGCCTTCCGTCATGCGTCAGTCTGCATTGGCACCAAAAGTTTGGTTAATAATCCATCTCGTTGTGTTCTCTTCTCTCAGAATTCTCAAGAATGAATGCTATACAATCGATGAAAACGGGCAAGAATCAAATCATCGAAAATCATTCAGAAAAGCATCCATCAAACCAAGCAACAAAACCAGCAGCAAAACATCCAGAGAAAACTCTTGGATGCATTTCAAGAGAAACCAATCCATTAGTTGGAAAGGTTCTTATGAACTTGTCCGTGATCGATTCGGTGCGACAGTAAGTTTCCCCAATACTCGGTTTCGACCGAGTTAGCCAAGCCACAAGCCTTACATAGTGAACTGCTAGGAGCGGGACACTACATAATATACCACTAAAAAAAGTTTCGTCCTCGAAACTTAAAGCAAAAGTCCTACCTCAAAATTATCAAACAGCGAGGGGTATTTCACCCGCATCTCCTCTTCTAATTCCCACGTCGACTCCTCGACAGCATGGTTCCACCACACATGTTGACTAAAGACACTGTCCGATTATGTAAAACTTTCTCTTTCTGTCCAAAATCTGGACAACTCTTCAGTGTAGGATAGGTCAGCGCTCAGCTGCAGCTGGTCAAAGTTCACTACATGGCCTGGATCATGCACGTACTTTCGCAGTTGGGATACATGGAAGACATCGTGCACATCAGCCAAGGCTGGAGGTAGTGCAAGTCGATAAGCCATTGAGGCTACCTTCTCCAAAATCTCGAATGGTCCGACGAATCTCGGGCTTAGCTTTCCTTTCATCCCAAACCGTATCACACCTTATGGGTGTGACCTTCAAGAATACATGATCGCCTGCTGTGAATTCCAAAGGTCGTCGATGTACGTCCGCATAACTCTTCTGTCGACTTTGAGCAACTCTAAGTCTTTCTCGAATTAAGCGAACCCTCTCGAGGCCTGTTCCATAAGTTCTGGTCCAAGCACTTTTCGTTCACCACTTCATCCCAGCATATCGGTGATCGACATTTCCGTCGATATAAGGCTTCGTACGGGGCCATTTGGATACTTGACTGATAACTGATGTTATAGGCAAATTCTGCTAGTGCGAGATGTGCGTCCCAATTTGTCTTCGAGTCGAGCACGCACAATCTCAACATATCCTCAAGAATTTGATTTACTCTCTCTGTCTGACCATCAGTCTGCGGATGGTATGCCGTACCAAAGTTCAACTTTGTGCCCATTGCTGAGTGCAGACTTATCCAAAATCACGACAAGAATCTTCCATCTCTATCCGACACTATAGAAGCTGGCACCCCATAATCGGACAATTTCATTATTAGATTTGAGCCAACCATTCTACTCTCCATGTAACTTTTATTGGAATGAAATGTGCCGACTTGGTTAATCTATCCACGATAACCCAAATCGCATCATTTCCTTCTGAGTTCTTGGCAAGCCGACTATAAAATCCATACAGATATTATCCCACTTCCACAGTGGAATAGCCAAATTTTGTAGTTCTCCGCCTGGCCGTTGGTGTTCGGCCTTCACACGCTGACAAGCCATGCATTGTGACACGATAGCGCCACATCCTTCTTCATACCATGCTACCAAAAAGTCGAGCGTAGATCCTTATGCATTTTCGTGCTTCCCGGATGAAAGGAATACTTCGCGAAATGAGCCTCGGTCAGTATTTCCTTCCTGATATTCTTATCCTTAGGGACGCACAATCTTCCCTTGACACGAATAGTGTCATCTTCAACAGTAAAGTCCGACGCCTTTCTGCTAGAATCAACTCGCGTATCTTTTGCAGAAACGGGTCATCCTTGAGCAATCTTAATCCTTCCCTGGAGACTCGACTTAAGTTGCAACTGAGCCAACTGCACATTCTGCGGACGAATCCTGAACTCGATGCCTATCTCTTCAAGATCTCGTAGTACCTCTTTTGCTATTGTTAGGGACCCAACAAATTTCCGACTCAAGGCATCAGCTACCACGTTTCCTTTACCCGACGTATAAGAGATTGTCAAGTCATAATCTTTGATCAATTCTAACCAACACCGCTGCCTCAAATTTAATTCCTTTTACGAATATGTATTTCAGGCTCTTGTGATCCGTGAAAATCTTGCAGGACACCATAGAGATAGTGTCGCCACAATTTCAACGCGAACACAATCGTCGCCAGTTCCAAATCATGTGTTGGATAATTCTTCTCATGCTGTTTGAGCTGTCTCGATGCATAAGATATTGTCTTCCCACGTTGCATGAGACATCCCAGACCAAATCCCGATGCGTCACTGTAGATCTGAAATCCCTCAGAGCCCTGGAAGTGCTAAAATTGGAGCCGTGACGAGCCGCTGCTTGAGTTCTTGGAAACTACTCTCACAGTCGTCGGTCTACTTAAATATGACTCCCTTCTGGGTTAGGCGAGTCAAAGGCGATGCGATTCTAAAAAATCTTTCACAAATCTACGGTAGTACCGGCTAAACCAAGGAAACTTCGTATCTTACTAGCTGATGCAGGCTGCTTCCAGTCCACAACTGCCTCTATCTTCTTTGGGTCAATGGCAACCTTCTGCCGAAACAACATGTCCTAGGAACGACGCTGTTCATCCAAAACTCGCACTTGCTTAGCTTTGCATAGAGCTGGTTGTCCCGCAGCGTCTGAAGTACTTCTTTCAAGTGCTCGACATGAGTCTCCCTATCCTTTGAGTAGATCAAGATGTCATCAATAAACAACAACAAACTTGTCTAAGAACGGTCGAAACACTCTATTCATTAAATCCATAAAGGCTGCTGGAGCATTAGTCAAGCCGAATGGCATGACCAAAAACTCATAGTGTCCGTATCTCGTACGGAATGTGACTTAGGAACATCTTCGGGTCTGATCTTCAACTGATGGTATCCTGAACGAAGATCAATTTTAGAAAACACGGTCGTCCCTTGAAGCTGATCGAATAGATCATCTATCCTTGGCAAGGGATACTTGTTACGGATGGTTGCCTTGTTTAGTTCTCTGTAATCGATGCACAGCCGCATCGTCCATCCTTCTTCTTTACAAATAGCACTGGAGCTCCCCATGGAGATATACTTGGGCGAATGTATCCTCGGTCTAGTAATTCTTGTAGCTGTACCTTTAGTTCCTTCAATTCTGCCGGAGCCATCCTGTACGGCGCCTTGATATCGGATGAGTATCCGGAAATGTATCAATTGTGAATTCAATTTCTCTATCCGACGGCATTCCAGGTATCTCGTCCGAAAATACATCGGGAACTCTGCCACAATTTTCTGATTCGAGTCTACACTCTTCATTCGAGTGTCTTGGACAGAAGCGAGAAAGCCTTCACACCCTGAGTACAGCATGTGCCTTGCTGTAATTGCTGATATTACCATAGGTCCTTGGAACGCCGAGCCGCACGAGTAAGAGAACTCTGTTTCTCCAGGTAGGCAAAACACAACTCTCTTATCTGCACAGTCGATTGTTGCATGACAGGCGCTGAGCCAGTCCATTCCCAATATGATATCGTACTCTTTATGTCGAGTACAATTGCGTCCAGGGATAAAGTCTTGCCTCCAATTTTAATGTAGCCATCCCTGCAAATCAAAGTTGCAGGCATATCTACCCGAAGTGCTAACACACAAAGCTGTCTTTAGTTGAGTCATACAAAATTTATTTTCCGTTGTAAAATCAGAAGAGATAAAGCAATGAGTAGTACCAGAATCAAAAAGTACTCTTACAGGCGTGCCTTTGTACAGTAACATACCTGTTATAACATTCTCTGCGGTCTGGGCCTCTGTCTGAGTCAAGGCATAAACCCTTGCTTGCCTACCTTGTTGATTCGGTGCATTCCCGGTTGGAGCTGGCAAGGCTGGTGGCGCCTGGCCACGATGCTGGTTGTTATGTTGGCCCCGGTTCTGATTGTTGTTATGCCCACGATAATGATTATTGTTATTTCCATGCGGAGAATACTGGTTCTCTCCCCTAGTTCTGTATTCAAATGCCTTGTGATTCATTCTCCCACATTTGTAACACCCGACGCGACAGTCCTCGCGACGATGACCAATTCGATTGCACCTACTACAACGTAGTTCCTGATACGATCCTTTGTTATTGCCTATATTCGGACACTTAGACGTGTCATTTCTTTCTGCACCAAGGTCATTTCTGATTATTGAGTCCTTGGTTGCTCTGCGTTGTCCTACGACTAGCCGTTGATGAAATCTCTCTATCTCGAGAGCTGTCTCGTATGCCTCCCGGTAAGACGTACATTTTCGACTTAGAATACCCGTCCAGGCCCTCATTCAAGCATTGCACAAATCTTTCTCGCTTGGCATCGTCATTCGGTACCATGTACCCAGCGAATGCGACTCTCTTCAAAAACTCTGTCTCGTAGTCATGTACTGACATACTGTCCTATCGAAGTGTAATGAACTCATTCTCTTTTGGTTGACGGACAGCAGGTGGAATGAATTGGGTAATAAAAGCCTGCTTAAAGGCCTCCCAAGACATCTTCATATCCTGACTATTTTCGCAAAGTGCCTATCTCTGTGAAATCTACCATTCCTGGGCTTTGAGACGAAGTTGTACAGCGGTACACTCCACTCTTTTACTGCCCTGAATCTCTAACATTCGGAAATAGCCGTCAAGTGTGTTCAAGAAGCCCATCACCTCATCTGGCTCCTCTTTTCTTAAATTCAGGCGGGTCGCAACTCTTAATTCAGAGAACTTGAAGCTCGTTCTCTTCCGTATCGGCGTCTCAGATTTCTCTGTCGGCACTTCCACGGTCTCGGTTGCTGCGGCCTTTACAGAAACATTGGAATTGGCCGTCAGCTTGGTGACAATCTGAGTTAGACTATCCACTTGCTTTTGTTGAGCATCCAGCTGCTCCTGAAACTGATACTGAAGCTGCTCCTGAAGCGCGCGATGTTGAGCTTCGCTCTGCTTCCTCTGAGCCTCCATTTGGTTAATCAGTTTCCAATCGAATCCGACGATGAATTCGTCTTTGTGCTATCACCCTTGGTCATTCTACAACAAAGAAATAATTCCATTAGCCCTCATAAAAATTTATGGGCTTATTGTATGGAAAATTATTTACGCTAGCGCTATCGACACCATCAATCGAGAAAATTTACATCAAAACTTCCTTTTTGAAAATATTTTGAAATCCGAGGATTTGAAACCGTGCTTTGATACCAACTTGTCACGCCCCGATTTGGGGAATCGCTCGCTTTACTTCGATTCAGGCCGAATCGATCGTCCTCGCTAAGGCGTGATGCCGTACAAGTCTGGAGTTGCACTTGTACAAGGCTAGAACATGCACATTTATATAATCGGAAACATTTGAAAATAAGCCATAGTTGCGGAAACATTGGGACACAATATAGGAAGAAGAAATACTTATTTTATTCATAATTGTAGTCAGAATACAACTTTTTCGATAATATTGAAATGCCATTTCGGCTACATTGATTCATGAAAAGAAGTACAACTGATAGGCTGCCATGAAATAACTTCCTTCCATACATCATGCCCCTTTAGTACTTTGAAAATATAAGCAGCTATCTTTGCAAACTCTGCAATACTTTGTGCATCTTTTAGGGAAAACAACTTGAAAGGAAACAGCAGTTCAGAAAGCTTTAGTTGTGAGGTGCGCCCGAGCCTTCTCCAGTACCTGTGAGGAGGGGTCAGCACATTATCAATGCACTGGTGAGCCCCGTTGGCCCACTCAGCTAAACCAACATTTTATTAAAGACAAGCATTTTAAAGATATAAGCTTTTAGGGTCATGCAACATTCAGAGTAAATCACAATAAATGTAACATGAAATAAACCATGTTTACTTTACCATTGGCCGAATCCAGCTTTCCTGCATAAGATACAGGATAATAATAATATACTTACCGCCCTGCATAAATGATTAGCATGCATCCTGACTACATGGCCATTGGCGCTGTTAAACCATATGGACATCTCCTTGCCTTATAGGACTTCAAGATAATGCAATGACTCCAAAGTAGGTAGCTAGCCCCTAAGGATGCCTCGTAATACCCGTGCTCCCATTAGCACGCCAATGCTTCCTCCTAGGCCGAATCGGTCCCGGTGCCCCAGTACCGATTCGAGGAAACACACCACCAAACCTTGTGCACAAGTTGTCCATGACCATGCAAATGCGTGACCGACTCGATAAGCATACTGTGCATGGTAGTTTTGAAAGTAAATAGACAACTTGTTTTTTGCAGCATTTTATCATCATTCTAGGCATCAATTCAATCTCAATTCAATGTTCAGTGGACAAGCATAATCTCAATTGTTGTTAACAGTGTAATCGATTCATTCAATGTTCAAGGGACTAGCATTCATTTCAATGTTCTATGGACTAGCATTCATTTCAATGTTCTATGTTCAATCTCTGGCTTCTTAGTGGTATTGACTTGTGGCATTTAGCAACTTGATATCGATCAACGGATGTAAGACAATTATTTAGTTGGCATGAAGGAATAGCGAGAGGTACAATACCACCACAGAGATCCACACTCACCAAATTAGAGAATCGCCGAGAGAGAGAGGAACACTTGCACGCTTAGCCTTCCGTCACGCGTCAGTCTGTATTGGTACCAAAAGTTTGGTTAATAATCCGTCTCGTTGTGTTCCTTCTCTCAGAATTCTCAAGAATGAATGCTATGCAATCGATGAAAACGGGCAAGAATCAAATTATCGAAAATCATTCAGAAAAGCATCCATCAAAACCAAGCAACAAAACCAGCAGCAAAACATCCAGAGAAAACTCTTGGACGCATTTCAAGAGAAACCAATCCATTAGTTGGAAAGGTTCTTATGCACTTGTCCGTGATCGATTCGGTGCCGCCGGTAAGTTTCCCCAATACTCGTTCCGATCGAGTTATCCAAGCCACAAGCCTTACATAGTGAACCACTAGGTGCAGGACACTACAATGTCCGGAGGTTGACGTCGGGAAGAAGGTGACCCTTTGAAGGAGCTAGGTCCGGGCGGAGTTTGGCGGCATAGGACCGCTGATCTGCTCCTGGCGGGGATGGAGCTAGGGACTAGCCCCCGGGGGGCGGGGAAAGCAACTGGGAGGGACACGGGTCGGACGGAGGAGGGCGTCCGAGCCTCTCGGGGAAGGCTGCTCGAGGAGGGGAGAGGGGAGAGACTGCCGACGAAAAGGAGAAGGAAGTGGCGGCGACGGCGGCAGGGGGCACCTCCTGCGGACCGCACTGTCTGTTGCTTTTATATTATATATATATATATATATATATTTTATATATATATATATATATATATATATGGTAGAAAATGTGTGTGTTGCCAATATATATGAGTATGGCATATAGCCAATGTGCAAGCCTATGGTATATGGAATGTATACACATAAGTTTTGTGTGTTGATTAGACCTTTGTGACTTGTGAATGATGTGTGCTTACTATAATAGGCTGGTTAGGCTTAGTGAGACTTGTTTGGGTTAGGTTTGACCTAGTTGACCTAGTTTGACTAGTAGTTTGACTAGAGTTGACCAAAGTTGACTTTAGCCTAGATTGACTCAAACATCATGTAGAATGCATCGTAGCAGTCTATTTTACCAATTTGGATATTTGTGACTTGTGCTGTTCTGAATAGGAGCTAGATACCACTCCTCATGCAGTATTTATTCAGACACTCAGGATATCAGGCGAGTACATTCTCTGACCGTTTCATTCTTGATAGGATTTACATTTGCGTACTAGATTACTTTACTTAATGTTGTCACGATGTTAACACGGATTGGTACTATATGGATCCCTTCATGAGATATTATTCCCCTCGGGAGCATCGAGTTACAGTATGTCATGTGCGTTTTACTTTTATCATGTACTCCGGTGCTTTCACCATTCATGTGCACTTTTGTGATTCATGTACTCTCATCACGGAGCCCCCATGTATACAATCATGTGCACCCTATTATGGGCCTTCATGTGATATCAGTGAAATAACATAACATGTCTAGATCCTTTTGTATTGATTGGGGTACGGGGAGTATAAATGGTTATGTGAACAATTTTAAAGTAGTATACTCATGTGCTAACTCTTAGATTACTCATGTGCAAATTCAAGCCATTCATATGTTCATCTTGTACTCTAAATTACTAGTTCACTGTTAGTTCTCTACTTATAGTATCTATTTACATTACAGTTCTCTCCTTTTACTCATGTATATTCTGCAGCATTTTATGTATCTTACTCTATTGCATATTTATATATCCTGTCATATTATGAACTGCGTGAGATGTACTATGCTCGCTTCTGTCCTGACTGGACCTGTTGAAATATTAGAGATGATATGGAAGAGTTCTGTCCCACTTATTACGGAGCAGGCCTAGATGACACATGTGAGCTGGACTTTCAGGAGGACCCAGCACTTGCAGAGGACATTACCCCAGTAGTCTAGGCTAGTTAGCTAGACTAGTATCTTATTTATCATTCTGTCTGTTGGATACACTTGTACTTATTCGGCGATTTGTCATTCTGGATTTGTGGAGTTGTTTATCTTAGACATTTAGCTCCCTCTCTTATCTTGTATTATCATCTGTAGATTCTGTTGATTTTCTATCTATCTTATCGTACTTTCTTCCTTAGTTGTGATTGAGTTGTACTTTAAATTGTCACCTCCATTCGAAGTGTATACTGTACAGGTACCTTATAACTGTTAGATGTATGTAACCTAAGACAGCGTTCTACCGCCGACACTGTATCGTAGGCTGGATATAACCACTTCTTATGCCCCTACACTGGGTGCAGGTCATGGCAGTAGATAATTCAGAGGTAATAAGGACATGATTATCCTTGATAAATGCTTTGCTCAAAGGTTATATGGACATGGCAAAACATTTCTTAATTATTCTACTGGGGAAATAATTATCGAAAAACAATTCAGAGGTAATAGGGACGTGACTTGTTTTCGTCAAACCGAGTTTGGACAGAGTCAAAAACGGAAATGATTCTACTGAAGAAATATTTTAGAGGACCTATTATCCAAGGCGTATTCAAGACTTTTGAAATACGGATAATAGTTAGATAATTTTTCGAATCACATAAACATCGCACTGTATATTTACATGACTGAACATATATGAAAATTATGTAAAAAAGGTTACACATAATATTTCTTCAGGAACTTGCCATTGATAGGCATCATGAGCAAGTCACCATCAAGCTTGGTTTGTCGGTACGTATCGTTAGAATACACTGATTCTATGATGAAAGTACCTTCCCATTTAGGCTAAAATTTCCCTTTCGTTTTGTGAGTCATGACCATTGGTCTTCTCACTGCTAAGACTAGATCACCGACTTGGAAGATTCTTTCCTTCACCTTTTTATTGAAGGCTCTGGAAAGACGTGCTTGGTATAGCTCAATACGCTGCTGAGCTAACAAGCATTTTTGTCTAGTGCCTCGAGCTCCTGTAGACGCAGATGGTAGCTTTCTTCGGTAGTCAACTCGCTGGCTAAGGCTACTCGAAGAGAAGGAATCTGGATTTCTAGGAGAAAAACTGCTTCGTTCCCATAAACCAGAGAGAATTGGCATACTGCCTGTTGGAGTTCGGACCGTTGTACGATAGGCCCATAGACGTTCGCCGAGCTTCTTATTCCAATCGCACTTGTTTGAAGACACAAACTTCTTAAGAAGTTTAATAATGGTTTTATTAAAGGCTTCTGCTAGCCCATTAGCCGCTGGATTATAGGCATTAGAGGCTACGTTCTGAATTCGATTTCTATCGCAGAACCGATAGAATGCATGGCTTGCGAATTATGAACCATTATCATGGATGATCCTGCGAGGTAGGCCGAAGCGGTAGATAACGTGATGTTTGATGAAAATGATCTTATTTAATGCCTTTACTTCGGTGAGCGGTATAGCTTTCGTCCATTTGGAGAAGTAATCGGTTATGGCTAGGATGAACCGATGTCCTTTAGAGGATGGCAGGCTGATTGATCCTATGACGTCTATGCCCTAGGCTTCAAAAGGCCAGGATGTTGCCGTCGGGTGTAGAAACTCCGAAAAGCATATCGTATGGAGTCAAAAGCATTGCCCATGTAGCTAAATGGGAATTGAGAGAACCCGGTTTAGTTATGAGTATTCTGAGAGGATTGACTTTAGATATGATGTGGTCGCCCAGACACATAGTAGTGTGCCTTCTGGATGGCAAATAACAGTGCAAGACATTCCTTTTCCACAGGTGTGTATCTATGCTCGGCACCCACCATCATACGGCTGAGGTAGTATTGCCTGTTCATGTTCGCCTTCATTTTTTTAGCTAATAGGGTGCTAAGAAAATGGTCCATAGCACGGACATATAGTAAGAAAGGCTTCCCCATTATTGGAGCTACCAATACTGAAGGCTTGTGAGATACTTCTTGATGTCGTCGAATGCAAGTTGACATTGTTCAGTCCAGATAAAAGATACGCATTTCTTTATGAGCTGAGTGAATGGTTGACACCTTCTAGAAAGGTTTGAAATGAATCGTCTGATGTAGGTTAGCCTTCCTTGCAGTCCGCATAGCTCTTTTAGGTTTCTTGGAGCATGCATATCGAGGATAGCCTTCACTTCCTCTGGGTCAAGATGTATACCCTTTGAAGTGATGATGAAACTAAGGAACTTGGCGCTGGAGACTCCCAGAAAAGACTTGGTTGGATTCATCTTTAGTTGGTGTGCACGCATTAGTTCGAACACCGTTCTCAAGTCTTGCAGGTGGTTGCCCTTGAAACGACTTTTAACTACAATATCGTCTACGTAGCACTTCACTGTTTTGCACAAATGATCACAAAAATTATGTTCATGGCTCGCTAGTATATCGCCCGTACATTTTTCAATCCGAAGGGCATCACCGTATAGCAGTATACCCCCAACGGTGTTTGAAAAGATGTGTGCTTCTCATCGTCGGGGAACATCTTGATCTGGTTGTAGCCTGAGAACCCATCCATGAAGGACATCCGCTCAAAGTTGCAAGTATTGTCGATCATTACATTGGTGATCGGTAGAGGGAACTCGTCCTTCGGGCATGCAGAGTTTAAATCATGGTAATCGATACAGACTCAAACTTTACCGTTCTTTTTCATGACTGGAACGATATCGACAACCTAATCAGGGTATTGTTCTTCGCGAATGAATCCACTGGCAATGAGCTTCTTGACTTCATTCTCGATGGCCTCCATGACATCTGGTCAAAATCGTCGTTGTTGCTGCTTCACTGGCTTAGCTTTAGATGAAATATTTAGGTGGTACATGGCACTTTAGGGTCCAGGCCTGGCATGTCTTCCTGGCTCCATGCAAAGACGTCGAAGTATTTTCTTATAAGCTGTATAAGAGACCGACGTTCATCGCCAGATAGACTTTTACTGATGAAGATTGGTTTAAAAGATGTTTCATCTCCTAAATTGACTTGGATGACTTCGTCTTCTGTAGGTGGTTTACGTTGTTCGAAGTGCAGCTCCCACCTAGTATCTATTTTTTGAGCCTATTGTTTAAGCTCGATCGATTGGACGTCGTCCGTAATTTGGTCAACAGAAACTATGTTGACGGACAGAGTTGCTTTGAACATGTCACCAATGCTGGAGTCTGAGTCCCAGAGGGAGGAATCAGAAGAATGAGAACAACGATCTGCTTCATCATCTGATCTTTCGGGAGTTGTTGGAGGAGTGACATAACCAAAACCAACACCCTTTCGTTGATAGTAGTTCTCGAATTTGCCGGGAGGAGCAAAGTGTCATATTGGAAACTGTTGTCCCCGGCCGTAATTTAGCTCCTGGTCGCTTTTGATGTCATATCCCATGTTCTGGATGATATTCTTGGCCTGCCAACTATACCGAAAAAGTTACATTTTCCCAGAGTCATAGTCAGCTTCCGTATTGTGCTTGGGAGAAGTAGAGTCCGAAACAAACTTTCTTTCGCCAATTATACGAACGAAGATGATTAGTTCTTCATCCTTCTTTCTAGCTAGAACGATGAAGTAGTGGATATCTTCTGGGTAAACTTTTTCCCGCAGGTGAGGCATCATGACCGACATATAGAGGTATGGTCCTATGCCGTGCTCTAGAGCATATATATCTATGTAGTGGTTTACAGATTGATAGACATCAGAGTAAATCAAAGATAAACCTTTACTAAAAAATACGTAAGTTCTTCTTTAGGGATAACACCATCCTGAAGTTATTATTATAAGTATTGATATACTCATTGAGAGGATCATCATCTGGAAGAGGTGCCACAGTCTTGGCCAAGTTCACCACGTCGGGTAATTCTTCAGGATTGGGAGGACGGACATCAGCAGGTTCCTTCCGGGGTGTATTGCTGAGAGTGATGGTAAATGGTTTGACTTTGTCAGGGTTATTCTTTTCACCCAGATTGTGAGAGGCTTCGGAGTACTTTTTGGAGTAGTACGTCCTTTGACTCGGATAATCATGGGGCCATCATTGGAGGATGAACTTGCTTCGGCTTTATTGTCAGCTTCATTGCCGTTGTCCTTGGGGGGTTGAGATTGGTAAAGTACCGAATCTCCATAGTAGGCTTCGATACCCATAAAAGGATCGACATCGACAAACTCTGTCTTCACGATACCGTCGTTGTTGACGTTTTTGAAGCACTGGTGAAGTATGGAAGGAACGATCATGTTCTCGTGTATCCATGGGCATCCCAACGAGACATTGTAGGATACATTGGCATCGATCACATAACAGGAAACCTCCGTTCGGAGATCACCGATTTGGCACTTGAGATGGATCTTGCACAGTAGGTGGCTTCGACCAACATTGAAATCCTTGATAGTTGTGTTGGTTACAGATAGCTTGTGCAGGGAATTCCCAGAATTTGAAGCAAACTTCTAGGAATAATACTGAGGAGGATCCTGGATCGATGTGCATGCGGTCTACCTTGATCGCCCCGATATACCCTGTATAGTACAGGGGTCTATCATAACGATTATTTTTTAGTAGCATGTCCTCCTGTGAAAAGGTGATGTTGGGCACCACTTCCATAGTACTGTTGCAGTGAGGACATGAGATAGGGTCTTCAGCGGAGGCTTTGACTTCAGCAAGATAAGAGTCGCCATGTAGTAATGCCTCACTTTAGGCCTTCCGTATTTCTTTGGAGAGTCATAACAGATCGAACAGAGACAACCTGGCAGCTGTATTGTAGCTATGCCAGTATGTCAAAGATGTAGGGCCGATCCATGCCTTCGGGAGCTAGCACCTTCAGAGACTTGTCAAACCGCATCTCCTTCTGCTTGGCTTTGTCCGTAGTTGGAGGCTTAGACGGGCCTGCTTTTGAGCTTATGGGGGCAGCAGGAGCTTGAGAAGGTACTGCTTCTTCTTGTACGGGACCGTACGTCTGAAGATAAGTCTTTTCCGATCGCGTCTCGCCAGATAGAACCTCGTAGATAGGAGAAGACACCATATGGCATGGCTTGTATTTCTTGCCCCTTTTTGCTTTGGGAGGTACCATCCCCTGCGTCACTTCTTGCACAAGGTCCGGATGGACCCACATGATCCCACATTCAGTTGTGAGTGGCACCAAGGTTGAGTTGCGAGTTGGCGGTAGGTTGATGACTTCCATTATTGCCTTGGGGATCGGAACCATGCCGTTTGGGACTTCTGTGGGAGGATAGTCACCAAACTGAAGAGAGATCATGTTATATGATACGACCTTGTCTTCAGCTTCGAGGTTGATCACTTGGCTGTCGATAAGCTGTTGTATCTTCTTCTTCAGGACGATGCATTCCTTGGTAGAATAATGCACATACTGATGATAGAGACAGTACTTGGGATCGTTGAGCTGGTTCGCCTCTATAGGACATCGTGGTGGAGGCAATGTCAGTTTATTACCCTTCGTCAATGTGTGAAAGATGGTAATAACATCATCTTTGTCAAAGGAGAAGGTCTCCTTAGGCTTGTCAGAGGTTCCCTGAGAATTGGAAGCTCCTTTAGATGTGTAGACCTTCAGGACTTCTTTTTCTTTACTCCCACAGATAGAGATAGTTTGAGGATGCTTGCCCGTATTTTTGAATTTGGGTGTTTTCAACCCTAGTAGTTCCAGATTAGGAACGTCATTTTCAGCAGCATCAGCGACCCCAATAAAGCGGGCTATATATCATACTTATGTATACCCAGACAAAACTTCACTGTAGGAAGGAAGTTATGTCGACAAGTATCCATAAGTTCTGAGTCTGGTATGCCGAAGGGCATCTTCAGTGCTACCCGCCTCAAGCGTTCGATGAAGGCAATGACAAACTCAGTCCTCCTTTGCTTGGTCTCGATGAGGGTGGACATTCTAACATGCATGCCACTCTCGTAAAACCTATTGAGGAACAACCTCTCCAAGTCTTTAAACAAATTGATACAACCTCTGGCAGACTGCTGAACCTTTTGAAAGCTACCCCCTGCAAGGTGCTAATAAACAGCTTTGACAAGAACGGATCATCCTTGGGTAAGTGTAAAGTCTGCGTGTTAAAGTATGTCATGTGTTGACAAGGAGAAGTCAACCCGTCAAATGAATTTAGCGTGAATAGCTTGTAGTTAGGAGGGCAAGTAGCATTCTCCCATTCAGGAGGATAAGGTTGAGATATTACCATCTTCTGAAGCTCATCTTTGTGTGAGATGGTGTCGAGACGGGTGACCAGGGAATCATTTGCATCCTGTTGATTAAGCAAGTGTTGGGAAACGGCTGCTGGATGGTTGTCAGACGTCATTGGCGAAGGACCACCCCCAGCAATTGTAAGATTTTGAGGAGGCACAACGGAATGATACTCTTTTTGTAGTGAAGGCTGGTTGTTGCTATGAGCCAGACTAACATGAGCCGAGATGTTTTTTTGTGGTGAGGAACAGCCACAATAGCTTGGACTTCCATGATACTGGTAAGCATATCAGTGATCTTGGTAAATACCGTTTTAAGACCCTCTAGCCGTTTGCTGGTCTGATCACTGGCTTCTTCGGGTCTTTCTCCGTCTGCCATGTATGTAGATAAATACGAGGACGAATAGAGGAGACAGTACAACTGGTGCTGATACTGTTTGTCTCTGAGTTGACAAGTCCCTCATCTTCAGGTAGGGAAGGCAGATAGTCGTCGTCAGACTCGGAGAGGTAATCGTCCTCTGGGAGGCTACCCCCAGTATGAAGGTCATCCGCTTCAGACTCTCAGGGAATACTACCCCCAGCTTGGGAGTCATCGTCATCTATACGGGATCTTGCCTTCGACCAAGTACCCATATAGACTCCTTTAGATGTGACAGCCTGCTGGCCATCTGTTGGTAGACTTCGTGTTCTTCTTCTCTCGGAACGAGAGAGAAAGTTGGGTTCATGGTGCACCGTCTTTGATTGGGGATTCCGTAAGGGGGACCCCATAAAGCTATGGGATGAGACACACAGCGGCTTTTTATCGTCAGAGAAATGTAGCCGTTGAAATACGGTGTCTTTGAGGCACTCTTGTTGCTTTGGAGCAGCAACAATTGATGACAATACTGGTGCACGAATGTGTACTATAAATTATTATGTCCTCCCTCGCTTGACGCTTATGATTTATCATGTCGCGTAAGTCAACGGAAGCGAGTTTTGCCTTAAAACCCATGTTACATGCATCGTTGAGCTTTGCATGTGGGTTTAAAAGGAGAGTTGGCACATCCAAACTTAGTTCACGTATAGGGGCAGTCCCTACACCTATGTTCTGTGATGTCCTTGAAGACAGCCCCGTACTATACGCGTTGGGGTCTATCTTTTTGCTGTAGGCGCATAGGCCTTGGAGGCTGGCTTTGGGAGCATGTTTCTTGGCAACATGTTTGAGCTTCTTCGATGTGGGAGCTTCTTGGCAGCATGTTTGGCAGCATAGTATGGATCAGCCGAGCCTGGGCACATAGCCTTGGGCGCATGACCCTGGATGCCCAGTCTGTTGAAGACAGAAGCTTTCTGATTTGAGTTATGCGCCTAAACACCCCTTAGGCGCATGCTTGGTGGAACAACGCTAGTTTCTCTCAGCTTGACCTCATTCGTTTGTGAGCCAGCTGGGTTTATCCAGAGTGTCGAACACTCCAATTCTTGGCATCGTAGTACTTTCCTTTGCCAAGTCTCAAGCGTCGAACACTCTATTGTTGGTTGCACAAAAAAGAGGTCGCTGGGCTAGTAGAGCCCGGAACGGTGTGAACCTTCTTCATTTAGGGAGCTTCTGTGGCAGAGTCATGCGCCCATGTGACAGAGTTCTCCAGTTGCATATCTGCTATGACACTAGCAGGATATACAAGGTGAGCCTTCGGAAGCCAAGTCTTGCGAGACTTGTTTGGCTTCACCGATTTTGAGGGAGTAGAGCCGTCCCTCGAGAGCATCTCTTCGAAGCCTGCAGATCGAACTTTACGATCATCATCTTCTGAGTGCTCCCCACCGTGTCGGTATTGGATTACGTCACCACCTTCTCGTCAGAGAAAAAGGAAGTCCCCAGCAGAGTCGCCATTTTTGGGGACAAAAAAAGAAGAAACGCTATCTTTTCTTTATTGGCGCAGGACACCACAAATCGAGTACGCATGAGAGATCATGCGGTGAGGATCCCGGAGTACAAAAAATAATTCTAGGAATAGGACGATGGAGATCGAACGACAGTTGCTCCTTTACTCCGTTGACACTCCGATTACAAAAGTGGGAGAAAACCTAAGAAAATTGCTAACTCTCGGCTTACTGGCAAGAAGTGCAGCAATTTGGCTCTTGAAAATGCTCTCTGTTCTGTATTTTGAAGAGGGATGAGACCCCCTTTTTATTGTAGTTTCTGAGCTGAAACGATGCTATACGCATGTTTGCCATTAAAAATCAAAGACAGGTATTACAGAAACACTAAAATTGATTGTAAACTCGCTTATACAAAGAAAAGCCTAGAAAGAAATCCTAGGAAACAATCTAAGTACAATTGTTTAGTTTTTGATTCTAGGGGGTGACGGTGGAGGCTCGGGAAAGTGTATCAACTCTGCCTTACTCCTTGGACTATCTGACGCGGTCTCTAGCTCTTGAAGAAATTGCTTTTCGAAGGTCGCCAGCCTTTTGCAGGGGTGTGGTACCCTGCTATTTATAGTGGTTTGTATTTTGAGCCGCATAGATGGCCTGTGGCCACGTGGCTAATCAGCACGTGAAGACCCGCTCTTTAGCCGCCAGCTGTCGATTGTTAGAATTTTGTTACAGCAAATCTGGTTGGTTGAGACTTGGTCAGCCTGCTACGTGTCCTATCGCAGGATAGGAATCATTTTGAGCCGTATGAGTCTCTCAGTTTTCGACCATGTAGGGCCGCATGAGACTCATGTGGCTTAAGTCGCAATCTTCCTTAGCCCGCATATAGCTTAAGGATGTTTGCCATGAAATATAAAAGGACAGAACAATTATCGGAGGACTGGACTTTTACTTCACAATACAAACTCGTTTGTACAAAGAAAGCCTAGGGACGAAAACCTAGGTACAGCCAATCTAAGTACAATTATTTAGTTTAGATTCTAGGAGGGTGACGATAGAGGCTCGGAAAGCGACGGACAGCTCTGTCCTTACTCCTTGGACGATCGGGTGCAGCCTTGGCTCTGTAGAAGAACTGCTTGGCGTTGATGAAGAAATACTCTCCTGTTTGATCTCTGTATATTCTCTCTCTGATACTCTAGATCCGAGGGGGATGTGCTCTCTGCCTTCTCTTTGTGCTGTCTGTGCTCTCCTCTCTGCTCCCTCTTTTTTGTGTCATCTCCGTTCTCTCCTCGCAAAGGAATGGCACCCTGCTATTTATAAGAGTGGGGGCATCATTAGGGTTTGCAATGATTGCCCATTCTCAAAAGTCGACGGCTAAGGATCAATGAATCTGGGCCGCTCATCTTGAATATAATAGATCTGGGCAATTAATATGATTGCATCAAATCTTTGTGAGTAATTAATGATGATTGACATAAATCCTCATGATTTGTTATGCCAATCTCGGATTTCCGCCACGTGTCATTGATTTGCTTGATTGTAAATGATCTGATTTGATCCTAATATTTTATTAGAATTTGTTGATGGATTTCGGTCGATTTGATGCCACGTGTCCCATTATCATGCCACGTATCTTAACCGCGAGCCACTTAGAAAATCTGAGCCACATGAGGACTGCTTCTCCTTGAGCCGCATAAGACTGGCTATGTGTCAAGGCTGCTTGGGAGTGGCTTCTGAACATTTGAACCGTATGGAGACGATCTGAGCCGCATGAGCATAGGCGACCGCATGATGGGTGGCTTCTCAGTGAGCCGGATGAAGGTAGTCCTCGTGAGTCGCATGGAGTAGCCTCTACCTGAACCGCATGGGGTAGTTCTCGCGAGCCGCATGGGGTAGCTTCTGCCGGAGCCGCATGGGGTAGCCTCTGTCTGAGCCGCATGCGACTGTCCACGTGTCAAGGCCGCGTGAAGGTTTTTAGATGTCGACGGATTGTGTCAGAGATTTCCTTCGTTTTCCTAGGAATCTGCCACTATGACGGAGTCATTATTGTATCTTTGTGTCAGAGCTGTCATTTGTCAGAGCTGTCAGCCGTCAAGGCATTTAATGTAGTAAAAGACAAAGGAAAGAGCTGTTGCAGGCCACGTGGCTCCTCTCTGGGCTGCATATAACTATTCGAGCTGCATAGACACTAGAGCCGCATGGATCCTGAGCCGCATGAGCTCTCTGAGCCGCATGGGACTCCCTGGCCGCATGGATCTTTCTTTATTCTTTTCCATGCTTCTACAAGACCCCCTTCAAAGTTTTCAATTTGCAAAATTGAAATACTTTGAATAAGAAGCATGGCTATGTATAAACTCCTCTGGCCGCATATGATGTCCTGGCCGCATAGATGTCCCAGCCGCATGGCCTCCTCAGCCGCATTAGCCAACCAACCGTATGGATTCTTTAGCCGCATGGGCTGTCTGGCCGCATGAGCTCCTCGCATGTGTGCGTGTCTTTAACTGCCTTTAATTCGTTTTAGTGCCGTCTTTTGGGGAAATTCCAAGGGTAGGCTCATTAAATCTTTGGATTTTATGCCCTGGGTGAATCTTCTTTATGAGAGGGGGCAAAATCCGAGGAGTCGGTTTTGTTTTGCCGGAGGCGGTTATTAGTCTACGTTTTCTCCCTCTTTTGTCCTCCTATAAATAAGAGGAATTAAGAGAAGAAACTTCTTTACTTTCTCCTCTACTTCAAACCTTCCCTACCCCGATTGTTATCCTCTTCTTCGATCACCAATGGCTCCCAAGAAGACCGTTGCGGCGAAGGGTAAGAAGGCGGCGTCTTCGTCGACTGCGGCGGTGAAGGGCAAGAAGGCTGCTTCTACTTCGACTGCGGTCGCTCCTCCGCCAGCCGACGTGCCCGCAGTTCACCCTGACGTCCACCCCCCTATTGCTGGTAAGGACATTATGTGAGTTTTAAAAACCCTAACTGCTATGGCTACGTCGCATGCTTTATGTACGAGCCTTCGTCTTCATGTGCGTCGCATGTTCGTCCCATGGTCGAGCCGCGAGCCGCATGAGAATCGCTACTGTGGCCGCATATGCACTTTGCCAATGAGGCCGCATAAGCTACGCTAAGCCGCATAGATTCGCATATATTTGTCTGTCACGTGATCCGCATGAATTTATCGAACTCTGAGGGCCCTATGAGAGCACTGCCACATGAACCTTCGCTGAATCGGAGCCGCATAAGTGTTCTTTTGAGCCGCATGAGGCTTCATTAAGTTGGAGCCGCATAAGTATTCTTTTGAGCCGCATGAGGCTTCATTAAGTTGGAGCCACATAAGCTCGAAAATACCCATCAGTTATTTTGTCCATCTTCGTAACTTATTTTCTTTTGTCTTCAGTGAATTTGCCCGTTAATGCTGCTGGAGAACCCCTGGTGGGTCATGCCCAAGACGCTATGGGCTATAGGTACGACCATATAGTTTGGTATGTGGCGGACCAATTACCTAGTGACGAGCCTCCGGCGAGATTGAATGCCCTCAAGAACCAGCCTTTCTATTTTCTCAACGCTATGATAAACTCGGGGAAATTAGAAGGGGAATACTTGAAGCCTGTGTTCTTCTTCGGAGACGCCTTGACTATGAAGAACAGTCAAGTTCTAGATGTATCAGAGAACTGGAGCTTTGTTTCTAACGGGATGGCGATCCGCATCCCCCAAATGGAGCGTCACTTCCCACTGTCTTGGTTTAATATGCTCCCACTGGACCGGAAGATGGAAGAATCCTTAACTCCTACCCAAAGTGGGATGTTTGTGGGAGACATCCATTACAATAACAGCATGAAGTCAGTGTGTGAGGGCAAGGTGCACGCCAGCCGCTCTGTAATGGGATTAGCCCCGAGTACTTTCTTGAATGTGCCGGGTCCCAATTTTATATTTTTTGCAGCCGATACTTTTCTGAACCAACTTGCTCGGAAGGGCTCTTATCCCATTGGCCGGTTGGCGCTCTCGAGTTGGATACACCCCATTCCCTCATGGATCAATCTGTCTATGTGGATCTCACGAAAGTATGAGGCCTTTCTGTGTGAGAGTGGTCTTTATCATGCTATTCGGGGCACCAGCCATGGCTTGTCCATAAACAAGAGATTATTTATATCTCTGCTAGAGATGTATAACCGTCGTACGAGAACCTTCTATACACCCATGGGGGAAATGGGGCTTGCACTCCATGAAATACACGCGGTTTCCAAGCTTCCTTGGGGGGATGAAGCTTTTGAGGCGTACACTCCTACGAATGAGGAGTTCGAGAAGTTGGAGGAACGGTATCCAGGCTTCGTAGCGATTTACCAAGAGATATTGTGCCACTATAGCACATGTCATCAGATAGCCAAAAAGGACAGCAGCTCGGAAGGGAATGCTCCCCACACCAAGGACTGGGTGCGCTATCTCTTCACGATGGGTACCTCAGGCCGAATTACTTCCCGACGTCCCCAATCCCGGGAGGCGGTTCAAGCCTTGGTGTCGTCGGCCAAGAGGGTGGCCACCACTAGTGACAAATTCGGAATTAAAATCGACTCTTTTAGTTATTTTTATCAGGATACCCAAGAACTGTCAGAGAAGGCGCTCCTGGCGGGATTCTTGATGATATGGCTGCGGAATTGCGTACTCTCGGGAGGAGCTGGTTCTATTGAGAGGATCAGTCGTAATTTTATACTTCCGGCTGTGAAGCTAGTTTTGGGAGTCAAGCTAGCTCTCCTCCCGGCCATGGTGTGCAGCATACACCGTGGTATCCGCACTTTTACGTCCAAGTTTATCGCTCGCAACGTGACAAAAGATTTTGAACGGACTGAGCTGCCCTATCATTATTTGATGGGGTGGCTGCTGATGCATTATCCGTCTTTGATAAGGCCGGGCTCTGAAGATGGCGTAACTGACGATGACACTTTTATCTTCCGTTATCGTAATGAGTCTTGGGAGTACGAGACCATGCGCGCTTGCCGGATGGCGCTGGCGAGGGCAGATATGTACAATATTTTCGTATCTGTCCCTCGTTTTACTGCTGAGGAAATAGCGGCTGTACATTTCGACGGTATTGGACCCCCTCAGCTTCTGGACGGCCAGATGCTCCTGTGGCTGCGTAACATCCGCCCCTCTCATCTGGTGTATCGCAACCGCAATACTGTCTTTCTGGAGCCTTATCTGCCCAGCAGGTTTGCCCGACAGTTTGGATACAACCAGCTTTTTCTAGATAGTCCCAGCTCTTGTCTGGGTTTTGAAGGTAGCCTTCTTGACGGCATCAGGGCCTGGCACTACTATGATACATTTCATACCCGTACCATTTTCTCAGTCCCTGCTATTAAGGCATCGGTCGAGATTTTATATATGGCAGCTCTGTACCATGTCATGGCGAACAAACCCCCTGTCGGTTTTAATCCGGGGGTTCGAAGTGCCGGATTCGAACTCCACTACTGCGGATGATGAGGGCGACGAGCATGATAGAGATGACTCTTCTCTTCCGGTGGCAGATGTAGGGGCAGATTAGCAGCCTGTTTTGCCAAATGAGATTGTAGTAGATCAGCCACCCGTTGCACCCGGTCCTGTACGAAAGCATAGCAGGCAAATTTCTCTTTTTGGCGGAATTCCTCGTTCTCGAAAATTGGCTGCGACCAGACATCGCAAGCTAACTATAAGGAAAAGAGGCGAGGAAGTTGGTCCCGCATCGGAGGTAAACAAGTCACTACCATTTCTATTTAGTTCTTCCTTTCTTCTAGCTTTGATCTTAATCATTTTCCTTCCCTCTCGTAGGTGTCAGAAGAAGAGGAATCTCGGACTGCCGAGGTCGTGACTCGAGATGACGAGGGCTCTGGTGAGCCTGTCCCTAAAATTGCTGAATCTTATCAAGATGATGCTGATCGAGTCGTATCTCCCTTCGAGGTGGCTGGGACAGAGGAGCCAGCAGAATTTAATTTGGAGATCGCGGGTGAGGAGACCATGCCAGCTGCGAACGGGCTGCAGCCTCCATGCTCATCTCCTGGTAAGATAAGCTGAATCTTAACTTGCGAGGAGGCCTATCTGCTCTATCATCACATTCTTCGGGTCACGTCGATTGATTGTTGTTCTGGACATACATGTCCTGCCTCTCCAGTACCGAGGATGGACATTGTTGAGACAGACTCTGCCAAAGGGACACTGGCGGGGAGGAGCGTACCCCCTTTCCTTTCGGCTCGTCTTGATGGGCCTCCTACGGGCTCGAGTTAGGCAAGTCAGGTGATGGGACAGCCGGGGCAGGGGACGATGGTCCTTGCATCCTCCTCAGTTCGGGCGGCTCGAGAGTCGACCCCTCTGTCCTGCCAAGTGTCCAGGCTCTTCGGGTGGCAGAGAAAGAGTTAGCCGCTATCCGTGCATCGTTCTGCTCGGAATTTGTCCCCTTGGTGGCAAGTTCTAGCACCACTCCTTCGATATTGCCGGCCACGCTTCCTTTAACGCCGTCCTCTACAGAGGTCCTGGACGAAGCGTTACAGGACGTGGTTGACAGCTTTTATCGTCACCTGAAGAGGGGGATAACGGCTGTCGTGGAAAGAGGGACCTCTTTCGTCTTGGCCCGGCAATGCGCCCAGGGTCAAATTGATATCCTTAAGACTTTTCCCGGTGGAGCAGGAGTAGCTGCGCTTCTGGAGACAAAATTGCTGGAGACTGATTAGCTGATGGCCCAGCTTTAGGTATTGCGACAGGCTGATCTGTCTGCTGCTATAGATCAGGAGTGCGGTTCCCTCACAGCTGCTGTAGAGAAGACAAGGGCTGCTCAGAATAAGACCAGGCCGGCCATACTGAAGGACCTCCGTGATCTGTCTGATCGATATGATCAATTGAGTCGAGAGTGAAGATATTACGGCTCGGGAAGCGACTGCCTCCCGTGGGATCACTGACACGCGGGAGCAGATCCTTGAGCTTCCGAGGAAGCTAGCTTTCCTGGAGTCTGAACTTGAGGATGCCCGTACCGAAAGGGGGCTGATCATCCAGGAGGCTGACAGAGTTAATCAAGCTTCAGCTGACCTAGAAGTTGCCCTGAAGAAGTTGGAGGACGACTGGCGGGCACTTACGACTTGGATGATGCGGAGCAGTTGTCCCAGGAGGCTGAGCGCCGAGCTAGACAGCGGCTTGAGCGGGGGACTACCTTGGTGAGAAACCGCTTC
>JANAVB010011952.1:55000-78639 GCA_029216955.1 Iris pallida | reverse complement strand
CTGGCTCAGAAAGAAGATTCATCCACCCAGACAGTATTGAGAGCAGAAGGTATGGTGGTATTAATGAACAAGTTAATCTGTTTACACTATTGTAAAAAATCAAACAAAATTCAAGAGAGGGTAACGGAGTTGATGTCGTCTTTTCTGATGGAGTTGAAAGAAATGGTGACCGATATTGGTGAAGAAGAACAAATGGTAGCTGATGCAGTTCATGGAGTGCATGAAGCTTTAAAAGAGCCAAATCTGGTAGCAACAAAAGGAAGGCCTTCTCAAGGGAAATCACGCCAGCCTACAGAAAGTCAGCCTATCCCGAAGCCTAGAACTTGTAGAGTTTGTAAAAAATCGGGTCACGATTTTCGTAATTGTAAAGTACGAAAGCGAAATAGCGACAAAGAGCAAATGGAATAAAATGAAACGTCGTTGACTTAAGGCAATGTCTTTCTTATGTGGCAAGATGTCATTCATACGAGACAATTAGATAAAAAATATGTTCTCCAATGCAAAAGATTGAGAAGAAAATTAGATAAAAATGGAGAATATCAAATTCCAAGTTCAAAACAGAGAATATCAAAAATGGAGAAAATATGTTCTCCGTGCAGTTCAAAATGGAGAATATAATTCTTCGTTTCAAATAACACGGAGAATATCATTCTCTGTTTCAAATTAAAACGGAGATTGAACATTCTAATGTGTTTTTAACAATGGAAATCTTATTCTCCATTTCGAATTAAATGGAGAATGCCGTTCTCCGTTCCAAATTAAACGACGAATAGAATCCTCAATCGTTTTAATACTGGGAACGGCATTCTCCGTGCAGTTCAAAACGGAGAATATAATTCTCCGTTACAAATAAAACGGAGAATATCATTCTCCATTTCAAATTAAAACGGAGAATGAACATTCTAATGTTTTTTTAACACTGGAAATGCTATTCTCCGTGTAATTAAAAACGGAGAATGCTATTCTCCTTTTAATAAAACACGGAGAATGCTATTGTGGTGTCGTGGTTACAATGCTAGACTTGTATTTAAGAGGTCATTGGTTCAAATCTTGACTATAACAAAATTTTGTTTTATTTATACTTTTTTTGTAAGTTATGTATGGGGCCCATTTAAAACGGAAAAAAACTTTGATACTGTAGGGGGTATCAAAGTTTTGATATCCCCTATGTATGACATATGGGCCCTTCCTGCTTTATAAAATGTGTACACATATATATATACACATAAATTTTGAGAGGGCCCACATGTCATACATAGGGGGTATCAAAACTTTGATACCCCCTACTGTATCAAAGTTTTGATACCCCTTATGTATGACATGTGGGCCCCTCCTGCTTTGTAAAACGTGAAAACATATATATATATACATAAATTTTGAGATGGCCCACATGTCATACATAGGGGGTATCAAAACTTTGATACCCCCTACTGTATCAAAGTCTATCATTTAAAAGTTAAGTAAAATTGAGAAAAAAAAAACTTTGATACAGTAGGGGGTATCAAAGTTTTGATACTCCCTATGTATGGCATGTGGGCCCCTCCTGCTTTGTAAAACATATAAACATATATATATACAAATTTTGAGATGGCCCACATGTCATACATAGGGGGTATCAAAACTTTGATACCCCCTACTGTATCAAAGTTTCTCTCATTGGAAAAAAAACTTTCATAAGTAGGGGGTATCAAAGTTGGCAGAATTCGAATGGGCAGATTCATTGGTATTAATGGCATATAAATGGCAGTAGTTGGGAGAGTTTGTTCTAGTCTTATTTAGCTTTACTTGAGAAGGGGCAGATGCATTGGTATTGATGGAAATTAATTGAATTGAATTCGAAGTGGCTGCCACTTGGCACATGAGTCCGAGTTGTTCCATGCCTATAAATGGCAGTAGTGTAGGGAGAGTTTGTTCTCGTCTCACTTAGCTTTTCTTGTGGAGATGGACTCTACCGATCCCCCGCCTTGGCAAGACGCTTTCTTCTTGGTTGTCGATCTTCTCGTTCGAAGAAGCTTTGGTGGTGAAGTCCTTCAGAAGACTGAGATGTGTCTGGGTTTGGATTTATTGCCAACCAACGCTCTGTCGAAGCGCCCGCACGTTTATTCGCTCGGACTATGTATGGTGTTCCTTTGCCGCAACGAGTTCCTTTGTTCGACGGGTTCCATTGGTCCAACGATGCACGGTGGTGAAGTCCTTCAGAAGACTGAGATGTGCCTGGGTTTGGATTTATTATCGTTCTACGCTCTGTCAAAGTGCTCGCACGTTGATTCGCTCGGACTATGCACGGTGTTCCTTTGCCGCAAGGAGTTCATTTCTTCGACGTGTTCTATTGGTCCGATGATGCACGACGAAGTGATTTTCCTCAAGGAATTCCTTTTCCTCAGGGCGTTCCATTGCTCGAAAGAATGCAATATGAAGTGAATTCCTTTGTAGGTCCTTTGTCTCAAGAAACGAGTCTTGCCAAGGTGGGAGATCGGTAGAGTGCATATCCACGATGAATAAGGATGCCTTTGCACGGTGCTCTGCCTCAAGGAATTCTTTTGCCTCAGTGAGTTCCTTTGCTCGGACGATGCACGATGAAGTAACTTGCCTCAAGGAGTCATCCAACGGTTCCTATGCTCTGACGATGCACGATGAAGTGACTTGCCTCAAGGAACCTTTGGATGTCATCCAACACTTTATTGTGCATCGTCATAGCAATGGAACTCCTTGGCTCTGCAGAAGGCCACTTCGTACAGGTTCTTCTGATACTTTACGAGATCCAAACATCTACCATGTGGATACGAACTGAAAGACGACGGAGAACAACACTCCTCCTTTACAGTCGAAGCTTTCAATTGAATTCCTTGAGGCAAATCACTTCATCGTGTTTCGTCAGAGCATAGGAACCTTTGGATGACTCCTTGAGGCAAATCATTTCATCGTGCATCGTCAGAGCAAGAGCAAGATGAATTCCTTGAGGTACAGAAACAGAAGCAAAGAAATTCCTTGAGAGCAAAGGACCTTGCAAAGGAATTCCTTGAGGCAGAGCACCTTGCAAAGGCATCCTTCTTCATCCTGGAGATGCACTCTACCGATCCCCCACCTTGGCAAGACTCTTTTCTGTTGGTTACTGGAAGAGCCGCAGGGTTTTGGTTGAAGAAGCTTTGGTGGTGAAGTCCTTCAGAAGACTGAGATGTGCCTGGGTTTGAATTTATTGCCAACCCACACTCTGTCGAAGCGCTCGTACTTTGATTCGCTCTGACTATGCACAGAGTTCCTTTGTTCATGGAGTTCCATTGCTCTGACTATGCACGGAGTTTCTTTGTTCAGGGAGTTCCATTGCTCTGACGATGCACGATGAAGTAATTTGCCTCAAGGAATTCTTTTGCCTCAAGGAGTTCTATTGCTCTGCGATGCCCGTATGCAGCTCACATTCAACTTTTTTTTTGATAGTAGGATTTTATGTAGTATTTCAGACTTTCATAATGTAAATATAACTCAAAAAGTCAAACTTTTCGTGGTTTTCACAATGTAAATGTAACTCAAAAATGATTTTATTATAAAAGACAGAGCAGAGCAGACATTATAAAAGACAGAAGTTCTCTTGAAATCTAATTCTTAGCCCATACCAACCTCATCATTGTAGTCTTCTTAGCCCATACCAACCTCGTTATATTCTCATCAAGCTCATCTTCATTCTCCTTTTCAAACTAAACGGAGAATAACATTCTCCATTTCAAAAGATACGGAGAACGTCATTCTTCGTTTAAAAAAACGGAGAATGAACTGTTTGCCATTGATTGTAAAAGAACAGAACAATTATCGGAGGACTGAACTTAGACTCACAATACAAACTCGCTCGCACAAAGAAAGCCTAGGGACGAAAACCTAGGTACAGCAGACTAAGTGCGATTGTTTATTTTTGATTCTGGGGGGTGACGATAGAGGCTCGGGAAAGCGACGGCCGCTCTGCCTTACTCCTTGGACGATCAGTATGCAGTCTTGACTCGGGGAAGATTTGCTCGGCGTTGACGAAGAAAGGCTCTTCTTGCTCCTCTCTGGTTGCTCTCTGGGCTTCTCTCTCTCTGTGATTGTCACAAAAAAAGGGGAACTCTCTCTCTGTGGGTATCTCTCTCTTCTTATTTTTTTTTATTATTGCCGCCCTCTTTTTTTTTGTATGAATGCTGCTGGCTATTTATAAGGGTGGGATGTGATTATTAGGGTTTGCTATCTGTTTGGAATGTCGGCGCTCCTTCATTCTATCTGGACCCTTGATCTTGATCATAACGAATCTCGGCCACTAATGCGGATAGCACCAAATCTTATGAGCAGTTAATGCTGATTGCTTTAAATCTTCGTGATTGGTTATGCTAATATCTGATTGCTCGCCATGTGTCTTGCTGATGATGTCAAATATTCTCGTTAGGATTCGGTCGAATCTTCAATGCCACGTCTTTTGATTGAAGATCCTGCCAGGGCCACATAGAGTGGCCAATACTTGAACCGCAGGGAGATACCCTTCATGAGCCGCATGAGTCAACATCTCGTCGAGCCGCAGGGGACGAACTTTCCGTGAGCCTCATATGCGTGGTCTTTGCGAATCGCAGGAGACGACCTCTCCATGAGCCGTATAGTTTCTGTGGGCCGCATGTGGTATTGAGCCGCATAGGCCGGGCTATGAGTGGACCGCATATGGTGAATTTTTGTTAATCATATTAGAATGACGCCTCACGGAGCCGCATGAAGCTGTTCTTTAACCGAGCCGCATGAGACTTTTGCCACGTGGCAACATAGGATTTCTGACAGATCGGGTCAGAGATCTTCTTCTTTTTCCGAAGAATCTGTCATTATGGCAGAGCCATTATGACACTTTATGTCAGAGACGTCGCAGCCGTCGAGTCGTGTCAGAGCATTAAATGAGGCCATTACTCCAATGGCCAACTGTAGGGGGGGTCACACGTGGCATCGATTTGAGCCGCATGACCCCGAGCCGCATGAGTCTGGGGGTCTCCTTTTGGGCCGCATAAAGCAACTCCAGTATGAACCGCATAGGCTTGCTGTCCAGAGCCGCATGGGTCATTATGCCTTTATTTCTAATATTTTCCATGCTTCTATAGGACCCCCTTCAAAGTTTTCAATTTGTAAAATTGGAACACTTTGAATAAGAAGCATGGCCCCGTTCATGCCGCATAAGTGTCTCAGCCGCATAGAGTTAGCTGTCCGCATAGACTCTTTTCCACATGTCCTGATTAAATGCTCTTGATTTGTTTTGATTTCATGCCGTCTCTTGGGGGAGGATCCTAAGGGTTTTTTCCTTCTGATTGTCCAGTTTGCCTCGATAGCCGAAGGGTCGATCATGTCGTTCGAGGCGTCGTTCAGTAATCCTTCTTTTTCTATGAATAGGCGGGTTTTAGATTTTTCTTGACTGAAAACTCCTGTCTTGTTTTCTTCTTCAACTGACAAACAGTAATGGCGCCTAGGGTTTCCAAGATTGTGAAGAAGGCCGCGGCGAGGAGAAAGAAATCGGCTTCGTCGTCGACCGTCGCACCCCCCATCTGCCTTGATGTGCACGTCGCCATCGAAGGTAATAACCTATGTAGAAGATTGGGTATTTTGAAACCCTAACAGGGTCTGCTCTACTGTCTCCTCCGTGCACGCAACCACGTGACCCACATACACGTTCCCTGATTGAGCCGCATGGGGTATACCCCATGTCTGAGCCGCATACAAGTTCAAGATATGTAATCTGCATACATGTCTCGTGATCGAGCCGTATGGAGTATGCCCCATGTCGGAGTCGCATGTGAGTTAAAATTTCGTGGTCCGCATATACGTCTCGTGACGTGGATCACCTGAGATTTTTCCCATGTCCGACCCGCATACGAGTTGTCTTCAACGAGCCACATAACTTGTCTCTTTTTAGAACATCTTTACTTTGTTTCTTTGTTTTGTCCTTGCAGTATCTCCACTGAACGCCGAGGTTGCAGTGCCAGAGGAGCCGTCGCCTCCTGTCATCGACCAAGGACCTGCCCTCGTTAAAGAAACGAAGGAGAAAGAACCGCCGTCTGCACAGGATGGCCTCTCTCCAACTGTCGAGGCCGTTGAGGGTGGTAGCTCTGGGGATTCTGATACTCTTATTCCGGACGAAGATCTCCTCCAACTGTATCCCTCGTATGTGAAGTGGTTGAGGGATTGGTATATGCGTTTCTGTAACTAGGTTTTTTGGAATTCCCTGCAGATATCTATTTTCTGCATGTTCCTATCTGTTTTCCTGTGGCTTGTATCTTTCCCTTTCGTCTGAAGAAGTAATGAAGAATTTCCTTCGGTTTCGTTTGTTAATTGCGTGAATGTAGCCGATCGTTCTGATGAAGGGAATGTATTTGCTTTCCTCCTTTCTTGTCATGATTTACTTTCAATAGGATATTCTGTGTGAACTTTGTATCCCTGGTGTACCCCACGATAATTTGGATTATGACTGGCATGCTTATCCTGAAAGAATGGGGTTATGTCAAGTCTGGGGACTTTATTTCCCAACGGGATCTTTTGCTCATTTGGGCGACGTCGTTGCCTCCAGAGCCGGTGTATCGAACTAGTCAGTGGTTTGAGCGGTCGACTGCCTCACTGAAAGACCATTTCTTGACGTTTTGTGGCCTCTGGATCATAGTTGTTCCTCTGTCTTATCCTGCTTATTTTCTCTTTATTTCTATCTTGTAGCAGTGATATAATCCCGGAGGATGTGAAACTTCGAAAATGGATATGTTTCATCTTCATCTTGTACTTGCGGTGTTTATGGAATTTGGACTTGCTGGGGGATTTATTTGTGGACCTGTTATCCTAGGCGTACCCTGGTTTTAGGTACGGATAACAGTTTAGATAGGATGTCCGGGACAGTCACAACAAAGTAGTCATGGATGTTTTTGGTACTGGGGGAAGGAATGCCGTAGAGCAGCTGGGCTCCCGGGGCGCGGTAAGATGGTGGATTTATGCTAAGAAGCTTAGCGAATGAATATTTGTGGACCTATTACCCTTGGCGTACCCTAGTTCAGGATGCGGATAATAGGGTGAAAGGGAACCGAACACATTTGCTCAGAGGTTATGATGACATGGCAAACATGAAGGTTTTATCCTGAAACCTTCCTGCTCAGCGGTAATGAGAACATGGCAGGAGAGACTTTTCGGAAGCTATTTATGGTCAACAGAGGACATTTGTGGTCAACAGAGGACATTTGTGGTCAACAGAGGACATTTGTGGACCTATTATCCTTGTCGTACTCTGGTTGTGAGTACAGATAATAGATTGAGAGGGAACCAACATACTTGCTCAGAGGTAATGTGGACATGGCAAATATGGTGATTTCTTCGACGGAGCCTTCCCACTCAGAGGTAATGAGGACATGGCAGGAGTGGGCTCAATGAAGAAGGGGTGCATAGAGCTACTCAGAGGTAGGAGGACATGGAAGTTCTATGCGAGGGGGCGGTTTGTTTTTTTGGTGGTAGTGAAAACGACTCAGAGGTAATGAGGACATGGTCGTTTCGGAGATTGGCGGATCGATTACCCTTTTTGTGCACTGGGAGTACGGGTAGTGGATCATGAGGGAGGATCGCTTTCAGGAAGAAAGTTCAGAGGCGTAATTATACGTGACTTACTATCTGATAGAGTGACCGGGATGTAAGTTCAGAGGTACCAGCAGGTACATAACTTGGTGATTTAGAATATTGAGGAAGTGAGGGTTTAGCGACGCCAGCAGGTGTATGGCTCGGTAATCTGAAATGTTGTGGATGTGGGTTCGGTGGTATCAATGGATACATAGCTCGATAATTTGGAAAATGTTGTCTAAACATAGTATTTCTTCAGAAACTTGCCGTTGACGGGTAACATAAGCAAGTCCCCATTCTGTTTGGCGAGACGGTAGGCGCCGTTGGAAAACACGACCTCAATGATAAATGGGCCTTCCCATTTTGGCTGGAATTTGCCTGCGGTCTTGTGAGTCATGACCATTGGCCTTCGGACTGCCAGAACGAGATCGCCCACTTGGAATGTTCTGATTTTGACCTTCTTGTTGAAGGCCCCTGAGACACGTGCTTGGTATAGCTCGACCCTTTGCTGAGCTAAGAGGCGTTTTTCATCTAGGGCCTCCAACTCTTGTAGTCGGCGTCGGTAGTTATCGTCTGTTGTCAATTGATAAGTGAGGGCGACGCAGAGTGAGGGAATCTGAATTTCCAGTGGGAGGACTGCCTCGCTCCCATATACTAGAGAGAATGGTGTATTCCCAGTAGCTGTTCGAATCGTGGTGCGATAGGCCCATAAACATTCGCCGAGCTTCTCGTTCCAGTCGCGTTTGTTGGAAGATACAAACTTCTTGAGGAGTTTGATGATTGTTTTGTTGAATGCTTCTGCTAACCCATTCGATGCCGGGTTGTATGGTGTTGAAGCAACATTCTGAATGCGGTGCTTATCGCAGAATCGGTAGAATGCGTGGCTTATAAACTGCGGACCATTGTCATGGATGATCCTTCGTGGTAATCCAAAGCGATATATGACGTGATGCTTGAGAAAGCTAATCACGTTTGAAGTTTTGACTTCTGCGAGTGGGATAGCTTCCGCCCATTTGGAGAAATAATCAGTGATCGCAAGTATAAAGCGATGTCCTCGAGAGGAAGGTGGGGTGATTGGACCAATGATATCCATTCCCCATGCTTCAAATGGCCAAGACGCCACCGTTGGATGTAGAAACTCGGATGGTTGGTGAATGAAGTCTGCGTGGACTTGGCAGGCCTTGCATTTTCTGGCGTAGTCTATTGCATCTGCCACCATCGTGGGCCAGTAGTAGCCCATCCGGCGAAGGCGGTCTTGCAGTTTAGGGCCAGGCTGATGGGCCCTACAGACACCGTCGTGAGCTTCTCGTACAGCTTCTTTGGCTTCTGCGTTTGATAAGCACCGGAGCAATAACCCGTCGTAGGATCGTCGATATAGCATCTTTGTCTCTGTGTCGTAGAAGAATCTGAGGGAACGTCGTCTGATGGAGGTGGCTTCCCTTGGATTCTCGGGGAGGATGTCATATACGACGAAGTCAATGAACGGCTGCCTCCAGTCTGGTGTTTCGTCGATTGACTGGGCGGAATAGCTTGCCATGAATTGGATATTGTTCTTGGGACAGACCAGTTCGTGGCCTATCACGTCAACCGAGTGATGGGCTTGGTTCGGCACTGCTAAGGAAGCGGCAAGGCCTGCTAGGGCATCGGCTTCGATATTTTGAAGTCTGGGGACGTGTTCGATGAAGAATCCCTCGAATGAGGAGATGATGTTGATTGCTATTTGGTGGTAGGGGATCATGTCTTCATGGCGGACTTCGTACGACCCCCGAATCTGGTTGACGATTAATTGTGAATCGCCGTATGCTTCAAGATATTCTACCCCCAGCTCCTTCGCGAGTTGGAGGCCAATGACCAAAGCGTTGTACTCGGCCACATTGTTGGAACAGGGCTCCGTGAGAGAGTAGGCGCGATTGATCACTAGCCCGGTAGGAGAGATCAATACCACTCCGACCCCGACGACGATATTTCCCTTGGGTCCAGTTCTTGAAGCGCCATCGAAGAACATCCTCCATATGTTATCGTGGGTGGTTGTATTCGAATCGGCGACCTCATCTGGGATTTCCTCGTATATTTTGGATAGCCCCGATCCTGGATGGGCTGCCAAAAAGTCTGTCAGGGCTTGGCCTTTGACAGCCTTCTGTGGGACGAAGATCATATGATATGGGGATAGTAGTATCGCCCATGTAGCGAGGCGAGAGCTAAGCGCCCCTGGTTTAGTCATGAGGACCCTGAGGGGATTTACCCGTGAGATCACATGTATGGTTTGTCCTGTAACATAATGCCACATCTTTTGAATGGCGAATACCAAGGCGAGGCATTCTTTCTCCACGGCAGTGTATCGATGTTCGGGCCCGACCATCATTCGGCTGAGATAGTATATAGCTTGCTCGTGGCCTGCGTCGTTGTTTTATGCCAGCAGGGCACCGAGGGAGTGTTCTATTGCTCGTACATAGAGTAGGAATGGTTTTCCAGGGACCGGGGCCACCAGGACTGGGGGATTTGACAAATATTCTTTGATGTCGTCGAAAGCACGCTGGCATTCCTCGTCCCATACGAATGAGACTCCCTTCTTCATGAGGTGTGTGAAGGGTCGGCATCGCCCGGAGAGATTGGAAATGAACCTTCTGATATAAGCTAGTCTCCCTTGGAGGCCTCTAAGTTCGCGAAGATTTTTCGGGGGACCCATCTCCATTATTGCCTTGGTTTTCTCAGGGTCTACATGGATACCCCGTGCAGTGATGATGAAACCTAAGAACTTCCCGCTGGATACGCCCAAGAATGACTTTGTAGGGTTCATCTTCAGATTGTGGGCTCGCATCAGGTCGAATACCGTTCTCAGATCTTGCAGATGATCTTCCTTACGGCGACTCTTGACAGCGATGTCGTCGACGTAGCATTCCACTGTCTTGCGCAAATGTTCTCTGAAAATGATACTCATAGCCCGCTGATATGTGGCACCAGCATTCTTTAGACCGAATGGCATGACTGCGTAGCAGTACGTGCCGATCGGTGTTCTACATGATGTGTGCTTCTCGTCGTCGGGGGACATCTTAATTTGATTATATCCCGAGAATCCATCCATGAATGACATACGTTCGAAGCCGCATGTGTGGTCAATCATGATGTCCGTAATTGGGAGGGGAAATTCGTCTTTCGGACATGCCTCATTCAGATTACGGAAGTCGATGCAGATTCGGATTTTTCTGTTCTTCTTAAGGACCGGGACTATATTGGCGACCCAATCAGGGTGCTGCTCCTCTCGGATGAAGCCGCTGGCTATCAGCTTGTTGACTTCGGCTTCGATTGCGTCCATGACTCCTGGGCGGAAACGTCGTTGCTGTTGCTTGACTGGCTTTGCATCCGGCCGTATGTTGAGTTTATGAAGAGCAATATCGGGATCTAATCCCGACATATCTTCGTAACTCCAGGCAAATACGTCAATATATTCTCTGATGAGTTCCAGTAGTGATTCTCGTTCCTCGTCTGTTAGGCTTTTACTGATGAAGATTGGCTTTGGAGAGGATTCGGTGCCGAGGTCGACCTGCATAACTTTATCCTCTGTAGGAGGTTCTCTCAGCTTGAACCGCTTTTCCCATTGTGCGTCTAGCTGTTGGGCCCAAGGCTCAAGCTCGAGGATTTCAGGAATGTCCTCATTTTCTTCGTAAGCGTCGGCGAATGCCATGTTGGCTGACAGGACCTGTCTGAATATGTCTCCGATGCTGATATCCGAGTCAGAAGTTGGTGACCCGGTTGAATGTGACTGGCAGTCGCATTCTTCATCTGA
This sequence comes from Iris pallida, assembly GCA_029216955.1. Classification (NCBI taxonomy): domain Eukaryota; kingdom Viridiplantae; phylum Streptophyta; class Magnoliopsida; order Asparagales; family Iridaceae; genus Iris; species Iris pallida. The sequence goes on along the minus strand of JANAVB010011952.1, from coordinate 67,277 downwards.
ATTCTCTGGGGTCGTCGTGGGAGTTACGTACCCTAGTCCGCATCGAGTTTTGCTATAGTAGTCCCGTGGCTTACCAGACGGTACTGGGGGCTTTAAAGGTAGTCGTCGTCCGGTAACGTAATTCAGACCTGGTGTAGTTTCTAGATCATATCCTTGCTTCTGCATGAGGTATTTGGACTGGGGACTATAAAGGTATAGAGGCAATCTCTCGGCATCTGACTCAAGATCGACTTCTTTTACGGTGAAGGGGTACGGATCGTCTTTTCGGCCGAAGATAATCGGGTGGTCCCCTCCCTCGATTATTCGGTAAGCGTCTTCTGCTGGAGTAAGCTGGATTGTGGTATATACATTTACCACTTGTGTGTGTAGGTGAGTGCCTATACCGTGGTCCATAGCATACATTGCACATAGCTTATTGAGCTCGGTGTAGTTCAAAGATAGCCCTTTATTGACAAAATAAGGTATCTTCTCGAGAGGGATTATATCATCCACGGAAGGGGTATCGGAGTGGGCAGCCACATACTTGGCTAATTCTGGTTCTTCTTCGGCCACCTCCTGTATAAGTGAAGACTGAGAGATCGACCTAGTCAGCTTGATCTTCAGAGGCTCGACTGGCGGAGCAGGTCGTGGAGTTGTTGGCAGACTGGCAACCCCCAGTTTGGCATCTAACGCAGGACGAGGAGTGGATGGTTCGCTAGAAGCGTCTGACTTCGCATTGGGGTGATGTCCCTTTCTAGGAAGACGTATCGTAAGCGGTCTATCGGAGGGTTTGAGCTTCTCCGTTTGGAGCTGATCGACTCTCGGTAGTCTGATGGTAAGTGGCCCTGGTGTGGGTTTTGGCGCTTGGCCAGACCTTGGTAGCCGGATTCTCATTTGTTCTTCTTGTGCCGACAGACTGATTGCGTCCTTACGCAGAGTAGCCGTAAGGGGTGCAGAACAGCCCGGTTTGCGAGCCTAGAGGTGGATCGTCAGAGGTTCTTCTGATCCTGTGGTTGTCTTGGTGTGAGCTTGCACCTCCTCTTCGACCAGGTGCTTCTTGGATTTTTTGTACAGACATGAATCTGAGTAATAAGATTCGACTCCTTTGAAGGGATCGATATCAGCAAACTCTGTCCTCACGAAGCCGTGCTTATCGACATATTTGAAGCACTGGTGTAGCGTGGAAGGCACGATCATGTAATCGTGTATCCAAGGCCGCCCCAGAAGGATATTGTAAGATGTGTCGGCATCTATGACATAGCAGGTGACTTCTGATTGGAGATCGCCGATCTGATATTTCAAGCGTATCTTCCCTATTGGGTAGCTCCTGCCCGAATTGAAACCGCTAATGGCGGTGCTTGTAGGTGTTAGGCGGTGCATCGGAATGCGAAGATGATGTAGCAGACCCTTCGGAATGATGCTTATGGAGGATCCAGGATCAATGTGCATTCGGTCCACCTTCACGTCGCCGATGTATCCAGTGTAGTACAATGGGCGATCGTGCAGGTTAGTTTTGATGAGCATATCCTGCGGAGAGAAGATGATATTGGGCATTGCCCCTGTACACGCACTATCTTGGAGCTCTGCAGGTTGGTTATCTCCTGTAAGGTTGACCTGAGCCAAATATGCGTCGGCATTTTGGAGCGCCTCGCTTAAAGCTGTGCGGACATCCTTCGAGAGCCTCAGGAGTTCGTATAAAGACAATTTGGCCGGTGTATTGGCCAATTGAGCCAAGATGTCGAAGTTGTAGGGTCTTTCTAGCCCCTGAGGTGTCTCCTTTCGGAGGGATTTGTCGAAGCGAGTCTCCTTTGGCCTAGGCTTGTCGGTCGTCGAAGGCTGAGCCGGTCCCGGAGTATCAGCGTTTGTGGGTTGCTGATCATTAGTCGGATTCTCGGCCACTGGTTGGGCTTGTGCTCCAGATCGAGTAGTGACAGCTGAGACTTCCTCCTTCTCTGTCGAGGTGGTGCGGCATGATCTGACCTTTCCACTTTTCTTTTTAGAAGGTAAAGTGGGCTGAGTCACCTCGTGGATTAGGTCCGGATGAACCCACATGATTTCCCCTCGTGATGTGGTGAGAGGTACTAAACCGGGAGTTTGATCACGGGTGGGCGGAAGATTAGCGATTTCCATCGTTGCCAGAGGGATGGGTATGACACCGTCTTGAGTCTCTGTTGGAGGAAAATTGCCGAATTGTACGGACACCATGTTGGCTGCTACGGTTACCTCCTCGAAGTCGATAGCCAGAGCGTTCGAATCGATGAGGTTCTGGATATACCGTTTCAGTTGGTAGCAGTCGTGTGTAGCATGGTGGACATAGCGGTGGTAATGGCAGAATTTCGGATTTTCCAAATCAGCCGGCCGAGGTTCCCGCCTTGGTGGAGGAAGCTGAATTCTGTCCCCTTGTATAAGCATGTCCAAGATAGGCTTGACGTGGCCGTCTTCGAAAGAATAAGTGATTTGAGGCCATTGTTTGTCTGCTGGCTGTGGCTCGGGTTTCTGGGCTGTATCGGTCACCATAGCCTGCTTGCCTCTGTTGTCCCGGTTGTTGGAGGGGCTACCCCCATTGTCGCTGCTGGCATTGGGACGCTTCCCCTTGTTCTCTCCCTCTGAGATATGCAACCCCAGCTGGCGAGCTTTCTTCAATCGTTCTTCGGCACTTGTAGCGCTGATGATAAAAGCCTTCCAGTCCTTGAATTGGCTTTTGCCCATCCAGAGACTAATTGTCGGGAGTAATCTCTTTTGGCAAATTTCAATCAAGGAAGAGTCCAGGTTGCCAGATGGCAACTTCATTGCGGTTTGACGAAACCGCTCAATGTAATTCCTCGTCAGCTCTTTCTCTCCTTGAACGACGTCCATGAGGGTAGACATCGTGACGTCCTGTCCTACCTCGTAGAACCTCTCCAAGAACAAGCGCTTGAAGCCAGCGAAGGAGTGAATGCAATTGTCTGGCAGGTTGCGGTACCAATCGAAGGCGACTCCTTCCAGTGCCCCAATGAATAACCGTGTGAGGATGGCATCATCATGGGGCAGATGGTCGGTAGTGACCTCAAAATAAGTGATGTACCGGCTTGCTGAAGTTTTGCCGTCATATGGGTTGATATTGAACGGTTTATATCTTGGGGGAAAGGGAACATCCCTCCATTCAGCAGGATATGGTTGCCGTATTCTGAGGTCTTGAGAGTTTTCTCGGGCTTGGAACATTGCTCGGAGCTCCTGAACCTCTCTTCTTACTTCTCGAGCCTCATCTGTCGCGGTAGGAGCCGTTATCTTGGGAGCATTATTGCCCGGGTTTGGTGCCGCTGAATTTGAATCTATGTTGTTCGTGGGACCCATGCTTGTCTGACCAGGTATCACTCCCTGCAAAGTAGGAAGCGCTGCTTTGATCTCGTCCACAGACTTGACCAAGGCGTGCAGTATGGCCTCCAAAGTGTCGATACGTTGGCGATCGCCGGAACCGCCTTGGCTGTTGTTCGTCATGAATGCCGTCCTCACGTGAGGAGTGACAGAAGGAGTGGTGGCGGACGTGCTCTCCGAGTCATACTCATGCATCGAGAAATCATCAGGATATGTGGGTATGTTTTCTTCAGGTTCGGACTCGGAAGGGGCAGTACCCCCAGCTTCTGAGCCTGCTTCGTTTAGGATGTCCTTGGGGACGTCGGTATCTGTTGTACCCGTTTGAGGATTTGCTTCCTCCAGTCCGTCTTCTTGGAATGTCGGGTTGTCGTGGATGTTCGGAGGAGAGCTACCCCCAATTCCAACAACCCCTAGTGACGTGGGCGGTGAACTTCCTACTGCAGCCATTTTTGTCTTTGAACGGGTGTGTTGGAATACTCCAGCAGAGGATGATCCTTTAGACGACGGCTTCTTAGCTGCAATAGTTGACACCTTTGGACTGGAGATGCTGGTTTTCTTTTCTCTCCCCTCAACAGGGGCTTTCCGCGCGGAATTACAGGAGGCCACAGGGGGTGCCTCGTCTTCCGAGCTCGGATGTCGTAATCTTTGGAAGGCGGATGGCCGGTTTGCCGTGTTGCTGCAACAGCAGTTGACGATAATCTGGGCGCAGTGACGTCCCTGCGAGGACTCTCTGCACGCCGAAGCCCCTTCTCTTTCCTTGCGCTTGTGGAGGATCGCCTCACGCAGGTCAGAGGGACCACTCTGTCCGTTCGCCGTCGGGGTTTGGACTTGAGCGGTTCTGTATAACTTCCCATCAGGGGCCCGTGTGATAATCAGCGGGACGCCCTGATAGTCAGAGGTTGGGGCAGCTATCTGGGCTTGATGAGCTCGTGCTACCCTAGACTTCTTCTTTTTAGCACTTGTGGGTGCATAATAAGAAGAGTCCAAGTTGCACATCACAGAGTCTGGCTTATCATCCAGAGAGTCATCAGGGTTCGGGCCGTACGAGAGACGGTCAAAAACTGATCGAGAGGAGCATGGAGCGGATGCTATGCGGCTGGGAGTGGAAACTGTGCAGGCTGTCTGTACGCGGTTGTCTCCTGTCGTCGGACGAGTTCTTATGCGGCTAGGAGCCATGACCGTGCAGGCTGGCCGCATGCGGTTGGCATCTGTGGCCGCATGGGTTTTCTGCAAATGATTGACTTTTCTAGCCGCATGAGTTTCATCCATGCGGTCGGGAACTGTAGTCGCATAAGTTATGCGGCTGACAGAAGTAGCCGCATGAGTTTTCTTCATGCGGTTGGCGGATGTAGCCGTATGGCTTTCTCCCTGCGGCTAATACTCTTCTGCGGTTCGGACCACGTAGAGTCCCTCTTTGTCCCTGCAAGTCCAGCATCATAATGTTTTTTTCTGTCGGACTTGGGGGCAGCAGAGTTGTCTACGATCTGAAGTGGGACCGCAGGGGAATCCTTCTCGCTGTCTTGAGCAACAGAGGGTATCCCATCGAGGGCTTGAGGAGGAGCAAATGACTTTGGTCTCCATTCTTTGCGAGCCTTCGTGGTACGGGTGCGCTTCTGGGCCGGGCCAGCGCTGCCTTTAGAGAGCATCTCTTCGAACGCCTGTTGGTCGAAGCGGACGACCATCTTCTTTTGTGTGGAGCCAAGTTTGGCTGCATCTGATTGCGTCACCAACTCCTCAGCCGTGGAGAAGTTAGTCCCCAGCAGAGTCGCCATCGTGTTTGCCATTGATTGTAAAAGAACAGAACAATTATCGGAGGACTGAACTTAAACTCACAATACAAACTCGCTCGCACAAAGAAAGCCTAGGGACGAAAACCTAGGTACAGCAGACTAAGTGCGATTGTTTATTTTTGATTCTGGGGGGTGACGATAGAGGCTCGGGAAAGCGACGGCCGCTCTGCCTTACTCCTTGGACGATCAGTATGCAGTCTTGACTCGGGGAAGATTTGCTCGGCGTTGACGAAGAAAGGCTCTTCTTGCTCCTCTCTGGTTGCTCTCTGGGCTTCTCTCTCTCTGTGATTGTCACGAAAAAAGGGGAACTCTCTCTCTGTGGGTATCTCTCTCTTCTTATTTTTTTTTTATTATTGCCGCTCTCTTTTTTTTTTATGGGAATGCTGCTGGCTATTTATAAGGGTGGGATGGTTTGCTATCTGTTTGGAATGTCGGCGCTCCTTCATTCTATCTGGACCCTTGATCTTGATCATAACGAATCTCGGCCACTAATGCGGATAGCACCAAATCTTATGAGCAGTTAATGCTGATTGCTTTAAATCTTCGTGATTGGTTATGCTAATATCTGATTGCTCACCACGTGTCTTGCTGATGATGTCAAATATTCTCGTTGGGATTCGGTCGAATCTTCAATGCCACGTCTTTTGATTGAAGATCCTGCCAGGGCCGCATAGAGTGGCCAATACTTGAACCGCAGGGAGATACCCTTCATGAGCCGCATGAGTCAACATCTCGTCGAGCCGCAGGGGACGAACTTTCCGTGAGCCTCATATGCGTGGTCTTTGAGAACCGCAGGAGACGACCTCTCCATGAGCCGTATAGTTTCTGTGGGCCGCATGTGGTATTGAGCCGCATAGGCCGGGCTATGAGTGGACCGCATATGGCGGATTTCTGTTAATCATATTAGAATGACGCCTCACGGAGCCGCATGAAGCTGTTCTTTAACCGAGCCGCATGAGACTTTTGCCACGTGGCAACATAGGATTTCTGACAGATCGGGTCAGAGATCTTCTTCTTTTCCCGAAGAATCTGTCATTATGGCAGAGCCATTATGACACTTTATGTCAGAGACGTCGCAGCCGTCGAGTCGTGTCAGAGCATTAAATGAGGCCATTACTCCAATGGCCAACTGTAGGGGGGGTCACACGTGGCATCGATTTGAGCCGCATGTCCCCGAGCCGCATGAGTCTGGGGGTCTCCTTTTGGGCCGCATAAAGCAACTCCAGTATGAACCGCATAGGCTTGCTGTCCAGAGCCGCATGGGTCATTATGCCTTTATTTCTAATATTTTCCATGCTTCTACATGAACATTTTAATGTGTTTTACCACTGGGAATGTTATTCTTCGTTTCAAGACAGACGGAGAATGTTATTATCCGTTCCGAAATAAACGGTGAATAGAATCCTCAAACGATTTAATTTAAACGAGAAAGTTATTCTCCGTTTCAAGATAAACGGAGAATAGAATCCTCAAACTTTTCTTGGTTTTGACAATGTAAATGTAATTCAAAAATAATTTTATTATAAAAGCAGAGCTTATAAAAGACAGAAGTTTCTTGCCCAATTACATAATTACATTGTTGTTTTACAATGTCATTGCTTGGTTCGTGTTACATATTTGCTTTTAAGCAACTTCTTAGCCCATACCAACCTCATCTTTGTAATCTTCTGGTGAATTTTATCGTCATTTTCTTCCGGTATTTCGAAGGGAGTAGTCGTCAACATATTCATATAATACGCCGTGTACAAGTGGCAGTTGGGTGCCAGTTGTTGTGGGCAATTTGGAGAACAATTCAGCACTTTACTCTCATACTCTATCTTCGCCGGGCATCTCTCCCTCATCCTATCAACTTTTCTTCTGACGATAGGCTCTAAAGTGTTCTTCATTAATTCTGCATCCACCTTGCACTTTTCGTACGTTTTTTGCCTCAAGGAGTTGTAGTATGTCCAGTCGTAGGAGATAAAGTTGAATGTGAGCAGATTATAGTCTTTTATGGATGAATTAAAGAGTGGGATGAACAGCAACTCTATGTCGTCCTCCAAACCCATGACGAAGTCTACTACATCTGTTTGGATGTCTTGAAGGGCGTCGACTTTTGCTTCTGGTTTATTGGCACGTTCAACGATGGTCTGTTTTCCAAAAACAAAACACAATATCATGAGTAATTTTTTCTGTCATTTTCATCGGTGTACACATGAATATGGATTTTTCTGTTTGAATTCTTACCAATGTGTGGGCCATCATGAATGCAGACCACTTATGTGATTGGGGCGCCGACTTTTGCTTCTGGATCAATGGCACGTCCTTTGAACTAGACGGGGGACACCTTCTTTTAATGGCTTGAATTTCTCTTAGCTTCCTTATTATTAGGTTCAGTATGTCAGCCTCCATGTCTTTATAGTTGAGTATGTCTTGCAGGTCTATTGCCGACAGCTCGACTGTGACTCCATTTTTACCCTCTTCCGACGAAAATAAGTATACAATATTACTGCACATAAATTTAGTTTAGATTAAATTAATAAAGATAGATTCTCATTACATAATTGTAAAAATATTCTAGAAAAAACAAAAGAAAAAAAGGGTTCTGATACATACTCTGGAAACTTCTTTTTGGGAATTACGATGTTGATGTATTGCTTCTTCAGCTCTTCATCCGCACCTTTCCAAAGTAAGAGTTCATCGCATTCCCTTAGTATGACACGGTTCTTATTTAGTTCAGCCATTTTGGCGTCTCCTCGGGATTTCGGAGAGGCATTGATCTTTCGCTTTTTATTAGCCTCTCCAACTGTATTCTTTTCTAAGGGAGTAACATCTTCAACGCCTAATGGCGCTGATGGTTTTCTGAACCTCTTTTCCTCCGATCCTCCTCTTTTTTTGGCTTCTTTTGGAGCAGCAAGTTCAGCAGCTGCTTTAATCTTCTGACGTTGCAATGCTACAACCATGGCTTCGAGATTAACGATTTTCCCATCCTTTTCAGTGGCTTCAATATTGAACGATTCAACTTTATTTTGAAGCTCCATTTTCTCCTCAACGAGCCTTTTATTTGTTTCTCTGAGTTGCTCGGTTGTTCGCTCTGAAATAAAACAAACAACAATGAAATGTATGATGTGAATCTAACACGGAGAATAACATTTTTCGTGTAATATAATACGGAGAATAGAAATTTAAAATATAAAAGATTTTACCTTGTGTATGTACCTCTGCAATAAGAACATAATTCTGCTTTCTCAAATCCTCCAGTTCATGCACAGAGCCCTCCATCACAACGTTGAATGCACGTTGTTGCGCTTCTTCTGCCTCGAGCTCTTTCAGCTTTTCTTTGAGTATGGCATTCTCAAGGTTGGTTGCACGTAACTACGCTCCTTGTGCCTCCATCTCTTTTAACTTTTCTTTGAGTTCTTTATTCTGCGAAAGAATATCAGAATGATGTCTTCTCAAATCCTCCAATTTCTTTGCTGAGTCGTCCATTATAGCGCCCATTTTATGATGCTGTGGTATCCGTTGTTCATCAAAATTATCCCCACCTGCTTCTTGGTGTTCATCCTCTCCCTCTTTTTCAACTTCTTCTCTAGGTGGCTCATCTTCTTTTTGCCCTTCTTCTTCCCCAATAGGTATAACCAGATCTTCCAATATCATCTTCGATCTCATTTTGTTGTGATATTCGGCCTTGAGGAAGTTTGAGATTTCGTACCCATTCCATATGAAAAATCTTGGGTAATCAGAAATTGGGGCAAACTTCCTTTCCACAAATTTACTATATTCTGCAAACCAATAGAGGAAGTATATTGTGCAACCTTCCAATTTATGGAAAACTATTGAGTAATCCCCGTATTCAGTTTTGCTTCTACTCCTCTTTATGCTATCCATTATATATGCCAGGATTAACCTTGGCCAGCATATACTGTTGATGACGTCCACACTGTCTACCAAGGCCAAGAATCTGTACGGCAAATTTGAACCGCCAGACTTTGTGAAGAATACTGTTTGGCACAAGTGGAAGATTATTAGCTTAGCCAAATCATCTGGATTAATAGCGCTATCTCCTCCACGAAGTCGTCGTAACAATTCAAAGAACTTGTCTCTCACTTCCTTATTCGTGACTTCTGAGTGTTTGCCCTTAGTATTAGCCAGCAATCTTGTGAAGTGATCTCTACATAGGTTCAATGATGCTGGTGGTGTGGGCTGCTGTTGTTTTTTTATTATCAATCTTCTGTAAGAAACATCATCATCGCTTTCTTTATTCAGCGGTAGACCGAATATGACTGCCATATCGTCGACGCTTGGCGCGATTTTAACAGTGGTGCTCAATTCAAAGCACCTGACGCCATCATCTTCTTCTGTGTAACATGCAATTAAATTCTCAAGCCCTTCCGTTACCTTGGCTACATCGGAGACGTGGACTCTGTTTTGGTAGAAAATCTCGACAAAATTCCAGAAACCGGTATTCTTCAAGGAACCAATAACTGGCTCAGGTAAACGGCCAACATCTTGATTGACCTCCTCCATAAGATTTAGCATTGGCTTGAAGGTAGTACGGAAAAGTCTTGAATCCTTATTTCTGACAGATTTTTTTCTACAAAACATAAAAACAAAAAAATTAGGTCGGACAATGGCCATTCTTATGGGTTTTAACACTGGAAACGGCATTCTCCGTGTAAACTAACACGGAGAATGTCATTCTCCGTTTCAAATGACACGGAGAGTGTCATTCTCCATTTAAAATAAAACGGAGAATGAACATTCTAATGTGTTTTAACACTGAGAATGTTATTCTCCGTTTCAAGTTAGACGGAGAATTCCATTCTACATTCCAAATTAAACGGCGAATAGAATTTAACATTCAAATACGTTTTATGACGGAGAATGTCATTTTCCTTGTAATATATACAGAATTTGCGAACATAAAATCAAAGTTATACCTTCTGTTTGCACTTCTTCTTGCAATTTTTTTTATTTAGCAACTTTTTCCTTTTTCTTTTGCTGAACTTTCTTAGAATAGGGTTTCGATTGTTCTCCGTCTATCGCTTTTGGATTTTCTGTAACTGGTGCATCTTCTCTAATTGGTGATGCTGTCGGTGATGATTCTGCCGCTGATGCTGACATGGTGTGAAGATTGCGAATGGGAGGAAGTTTTGAAGATTTTGGAGGAGAATGACCTAGGTTTGAGTACATAGTGGAGTATAGAAGAAGAGGAAGAATCGAAACGGTTTTTTTTTTGTAATAAAAGGGTTCGGGGGTATTTTGAATTAATTACAAGGGCAAAAATGTCATTCGATGGAAGGACAAAAGACTCCTTTCTGCTTAATTATATTAATTTGAAGGGCAAAAATGATTCTGCTTAATAAAAAAGAATCGAAGCCGTTTGGAAAAAATGTCATTACAACTCAACAAAACAAATGAACATAATACATTAGGGGTTTCCATGCATTAGATATAAAAGAAAAAGAAAAAAAATTATCGTCTTCCATATTCAATCATTTTAGATTGGACTTCTTTAGCTCTTCATTGTGCTCTGAAGTTGTAATCCATTCAGCAGCTTTGCGTCTTTCCATTCCCGCAACAAACTGCATATAACAAACATAACATCAAAAATATTGCTCTAAAAAGTGTAAGTTTTTGACGACATATTTTCAGACTTACATTGCGAGAACAGTAGTCTAGACTACATCTGTCTTTCATGATTGCAATTACAAAAATCCCACAATTAACAGAATTGCCTTGGCGGGGAACATAAGAAGGATGTTTTATTGCAAAAGTAGAAAAGCTGAACCTAGCATCTCTCAACTTCAAAATCTCTTCTTCGAGAAAGAGATGCAAATTTGAAAGCTACAATTACCAGAATACAATATGTATTAGTATACCGCGTATCTTGTACCCAATTCATAAAAATTGATGAATATGAGCTTACTATTTCTTTTATGACTGTTTTGTTTTGAATCAGATCATCTTTAGATGCAAGTGAGTCCCAAATTTCAACAGTCCTTTTTTTAAACCAGAACTCTTGCAAGAGTATAGTGTCCGTCCAAATGAATGGGTATATATATCTGAATCAGGATTAATTAGGTAAAATAAATTAGTAAATTTTCAAAAAATTAGGATTAATATTTAAACAGAAATACATTAATACCTCGTTACAAGTGCTTAATGATCCCATGTAATCCTGAAAATATTTGTACTTCTTCTATATTTGATGAAGTTTTTTGTCGGATGGAGGTAACGTTTCTTTCTATATACACATCAACTAATACATTACGAAGGACAAACAAACGAGAAAATTGTTAATGCATATGCATTGAAGAATAAAATGCTCACTCACCGATATCTTTATTGGTAAAAACCATACATTAGCTTTATTGGAGGTTCTTTTCCGTTCCTACGCGGTGAGAAGAGAAGAGACAATGCCTACAATCTGAATAAATCATTAAAAATGTAAGCGATGGAATCGAAGTAAACATAGATGGCATCTAAGAAGAAATATACTCTCTATACATACCCCATTGCTAATTTTTGTTAAAGGAGCTAAGGTCTTCATCTCAAACCGAGACATATAGTTTTTGTTGCAAGATGATATTATTTCTCTAAGAAAATAAACGAATAAATTAGGAGAAAAAAAACTATTGGAATTAAATCAAAAATTATATTACTTACTCGTCAGGTCTATCATCTGCAAAAATATAGTCGTAATAACTCGAAGAACCACTAGTACAATTTCTAGGCTTCAAGGTTGAACCCCTTGTTAAACTTTTCGATGGTGTGACCGGATATAAATTTCCACGCATTCTTTTAGAAGACTGCTAAAGTCAGTTTCTTCTGTAGGGGACAATACGAGCATTCCGTCCAATGCTTTACTACGAGACTGTTGCTCCACGTCCTCCTCATCGGAAGAAGATTCAACGGAAACCACCTTCATATTATTAAATTCTCCAGATGAAGATGCCTTCTTCAAAGCTGAAGATTCTTCAATTTTCTCAAAACGCCGAAATAAATTCATTTGTTCAATTTCTAATGAACAAAGCTTAGAATTGATCTTCACAACATCAGCTCAAATCGTCAACAGATGTTCTTCAATCTTGCGCAACATACGAGGAATGAAGGTTTCATTTGGAGCTGGCAACCAATCTTCTACGTCTTCTACATTTCCTACCACACGAGTA
>JANAVB010011952.1:0-50000 GCA_029216955.1 Iris pallida | reverse complement strand
ACATCCCTCCAACCGATCAACCACGTGCCTCGTATGACAAGAATGTCATCCGTGTCGGACATTCCCAACACCAAACCCAATGCAGCCAAACCTAATCCCTGCCCCGCCATGACCTTCCGCACTCGTCGCCACCCTAGTCCATCACCACCACTTCCAGATTTCACCACTGGCTGACCCCGGCACCCCCGCTCACTACCACTACATCCTCCTCCCGTCCAACAGAACCACCACCCGTACCATACGATAGCCCATACTCATATCCCTGGCCAGCAAGCCGAGCCATCACCGTAGTCTCCCTGGACCCGTACCACACCGCCACCACCATCACCGGCGGAAACACCACCACAGAACCCTATCACCACTTTCCATCGCGGCCAACCATGGACGGTACTAGCAGCCCCCGCAACCATTGCCTCTGCCACTCCACTTCCCGCCAAAACGATTGACCGCCCCAACCCCAAATTCTGGCCATCGCACGTCCGCCCCAAATCGACATCACCACCACCATCTCGTCCGCCGTCACTGACACACCTACAACACTACCACTGCGACATCATCACCATCACCACCACCTGAACCTCGACCGTTGTAATGTCTGTGGTTCATATTGCGTATCTTGGTATACGTATACGTATTTTAACTCGTATTGCATGTCTTCCTGCTTGATTTATTCTAGTATTTTATTGATTGGTTTATTCCTGGGTTGGTTCGGCCTGGCTTGGTTTGCTTTGGTTCATCATGAACCAAAGGTGAACCCTCCTACCTACCACCACCCTCCTTATTTATAACCCCTTCCCTTTCTCTCTCCTCTTTACTTCCTTTCTTCTTCATTTACTCTCTACCACCAACCAATAGAACCCTAGCCTGGCGCATGCTGTTTGCTGGCAAAACATTGTTGTCATGCTGTTTGCTGGCGCATGCTATTTTCTGGCGCATGCTGTCCTGACGCATGCTGTTTTCTGGCGCATGCTGTTTGCTGGTAAAATACTGTTGCCATGCTGTTTGCTGGTAAAATACTGTTGCCATGTTGTTTGCTGGCGCATACTGTTTTTTGGCGCATGGTATCCTGGCGCATGTTGTTTGCTGGCAAAACACTGTTGCCATGCTGTTTGCTGGCGCATGCTATTTTCTGGCGCATGCTATCCTGGTGCATGCTATTTTCTGGCGCATGCTATTTGCTGGCAAAATACTGTTGCCATGCTGTTTGTTGGCGTATGCTATTTTCTGGGGCATGCTGTCCTGGCGCATGCTGTTTGCTGGCAAAATACTGTTGCCATGCTGTTTGCTGGCGCATACTGTTTGCTGGCGCATGCTGTTGCTGGCTGTTTGCTGACTCATGCTGTTTTGCTGGTGCATGCTGTCCTGGCACATGCTGTTGCTGGTGCATGTTGTCCCTGGTACCCCTTTTATCTCTTGTACCATTTGTTTTGCCATGACAATTCTTGTTACCTTATCCGTGTTGTTTCTCTTGATCCTTAGTGTAATGTGGGATAATTTTGGCATGAACACGACATGATATATGAACCTGACACGATACATGGGCACAATATGATAATGCATGATAGTGGCCCGTCGTGGCGCACTCCTGACAAAAAAATCTGACATACTGTTACGACGGCTAACATAATATGACTCGATAAGTATAAATAACCTGAACACCGTGGACGATTGTGCTTGTACAAACGAAACAGTCTTGTCTTGCATCATGCTTAGGATGGGACTCCTGAGAACCACGATCAGGAGTATCCACTGAAAGGGACTAAGGTTAATAACTAAAATAACACAGTAGTCATGAAGAGATTTCCCAGCTACAGGCAATCCCGTTACCTGGGCGCTCTTGGGATCTGTAGCCTGCCGTCGAGTAGGGCACATTTTCAGCACACTGTCATGTGTTACACCCTCTAAGTCACTTAAGGGTATATGCGTTTCCTGGACGATGTACCCACTTGAATTCAACCTCCAATATTCGACCTGGGTAACCTGGATGGTCTGTAGGGCTTGTGGCTGTGGAATAATCTCATTGCATCTTGCTAGTAACTAGGCCTGTGATAACCCTAGTTAGTTAAAGTATCAAGCCGTACTTATTGCTTGGCCGTGATTGTTGAATGGGAAATAATTAGTCTAGACTTGTCTTGATCCTGTATAAGATTGTTACATGTCCTAATTTTCTTCTATTATCTTGTTGATAAATGAGAGAAACCAAGTTCGGTTCAGATGAAGGGTTACAATCCCAGTCCTTATTTGGTTTAAGGGTTGTAACCTGGTTATCTGAATGGTTCCATGGTTATCTTACCGTATATCCTCGTGATGTTATATCTCTCCAGTTTTACTATATTATTATTATCTTCTGTGCTAATTGCTAGTTTTAGTTCCTAAGTGAAGCTTCTTTTGTGGCACTTGCTCTTTCTGGGATCTGACCCAGCTGGTTTTATATGGCCAGATTTTGGAGCAGCTCCAGAGGATCTACTTACTTTCCAGCCCGATGGTGACCACCAGGCATAACCAGGGCAACGAATGGGTTATTTTTGGCTCTCCCACTTTATTGTAAAAATATTCTTTTGAGATGTTTAGCCGATGAGCACTTGTTTAGCTCGATTGTACCTTCACTTACTGTCTGTCTACGGGCTGTAACATGATTGACAGATCCTAGGATTGGTCATGTATGACTAAACTCTTGCTAGTCCTCACATTTTGTAACGACTAGCTTCATGATCAGCTGAATATGTAATGTTTGGGACGCCTTACTATTGTATAATTAGTGATCTTACATCTTGTAACATTTACTTACTTACTTGTGATTGAGACACTAGGCTTGTTCATGATCTTAAGAGACTGTTGGCTTGTAGTTAAACCCTCATGTATCTAGACAGCCGTGACCGTATAACGAGGTAGGCTGCACTTCTATATACGTAGCTGGCTATGTCTGCCCCCGCTCTCCAGTATTCTGGTTCTGGGGCGTGACATGGTTTAAGTGGTGGCCCATGCAGGTCTTATAAATTAAGATATGTGAGGGTTTACCGAATAGATGTCTCAATCAGCACTCGTCCTTGATCTCTGTTTGTATCCTCTAAATCCCTGGATTCTTGACCTGATCACATGCTTGTATCGTTGAATTGTCTTGGTCCTTCCTTACTGTTCCCTATGTCGTCTTTTTCAGCAGCATTGTACCTGGCCCTGCCGATCAGCAAGGTGGAGCACTTCCCGTGGACCAGCAGCAACCCGGAGATCAAGCCCAGCATTCCGGAGTGGCCTCCAGAGTCGTGCCTTCTAGCGGAGAGCCACCAGTTCAGCCCGTCCAACCTGTAGAACCTGATGATGGCACTTTGGTAGGTCTTGTCAGGACCTTGATAGCTTTCCAAGATCGTCGAGAAGATGCCTTGCACCAGGCAGTGACCGATGCTTTGACAGAGGCGGTCACCCAGGGAACAACGCGGCCAACAGCTTCAAGCGCTTGAACCCTCCATTCTTTGATGGCAGCGAAGATGCTATTGCTGCTGATGCATGGCTTCAGGACACAGAGGTGACTCTAGAAGCAGCCAGGACCCCAGATAACAAGAAGGTAGCCGTAGTGCGTCTGCAGTTATTAGATCTTGCCCGCAGCTGGTGGACGGCGCATGCCGTTGGATTAGCAACACCCATTACTTGGGCAGTATTCAGAAAGAGATTCCAGACCAAGTACTTCGATATTGTAGCTCGATACGATCTACAGACGAGATTTACTAATCTGAAGCAGATGTGCAGGACGATCGACAAATATGCGGCCGAGTTTTCCAGGCTCAGTCGGTTTGCTCCCACTTTGGTGGCAACCGAGTTTGATAGAGCTTACCAATTCCAGCAGAGGCTTCACTTGGAGATTTTATTGGCAGTTGAACAGTTTGAGCATCAGACTTTTGATACAGTCTTTAGAGAAGCTAGGAGGCATGAGTATACCTCCCAGAGGATCGTGGATAGGGCCGGAGGTCGGAAGAGATCTTACGGCCAGATGAATCAGTCGTCAGCCTCGGTCCCGACAGCTAGGGCTTTGACTATTGGGGCTCCGAGGCGAGCAGCCTCAGTAACGTCGGTTCAGCATTCAGCCTCGACGTACCCTCAGCAGCAGAAGCAGAAGCCCTCTTCCGCAGTAGGATGTTTGTATTGCGGAAAGCCAGGACATGTGGTAGCAGAATGTCGCAGGGCGCAGGGATTGTGCCTGGCTTGTGGAGCAGCAGATCATAAGGTTGGGTCCTGCCCAAATAGGGGTAGTTCATCGTCGTCCAACCTTTCTAGCTCTTCAGTGAGAGGACCAGCTCAAGTCCAGCTGCAGCAGTATCAGCCTCAGAGGCCCTTACCGCCTCAGTCCCAGGCATTCCAGCAACAACACCCCCAGCAGTATGCACAAGCCCAAGCCCAGGTCCAGAGCAGGCAGCGAGGATTTCAGCAGAGGGGACCAGTACCCCGAGGGCATGGTCAGGCTATGGCGATGACCGCAGAGGAAGGATTGGCACCAGGAGAGGTAGTAGCAGGTACTATTCTCGTCAACTCCTTTCCAACTTTAGCTTTATTTGATTCTGGTGCATCGCATTCATTTATGTCTGCACGATTCGTGACACGGGTAGGATTGGAGCCCAAGTCATTATCAGTAAGGCTCAATATACTTACTGGTAATGGACTTGTAGGAGTAGATAGAGTATTTTCCTTGTGTCAGATCGTAATTAGTGGTAGAGAATTTTCTGCTAGATTGATAGAATTTCCGATGGCCGATTATGATGTGGTCTTAGGGATGGATTGGTTGAGGAACCAGTATGCTAGAATATACTGCCATATTGGCAGGGTTAGTTTTAGCATTCCAGGCGGATGGCAGTAGCAACAGTGTAGTTACCTCGGAGAGTTGAAGAGTTTCTAGATGTTTTTCTAGAAGAGCTTCCGGGTATGCCGTCAGAGCGGAAGATCGAGTTCACTATTGACTTGATCCCCGGAACAGCCCCAGTGTCAGAGAGAGTCTACAGGATGGCGTCTTCAGAGTTGGAGATATTGTACAAGATGATTGAAGAACTCAGAACCAAGGAATTCATTCGTGCTAGTGGATCGCCTTGGGGAGCCCCGATGCTTCTTGTGAAAAAGAAGGATGGTACGTCCAGGTTATGTATTAATTATCGTACCTTGAACTCAGTGACAATGAAGAACAGATACCCTCTCCCGCGGATAGATGACTTGTTTGATCAACTCAAGGGGGCAGCAGTATTCTCGAAGATCGACTTACGGTCAGGATACCATCAGATCAGAGTCAGAGAGCAGGACATCCCGAAGACAGCTTTTTGATCGAGATATGGGAATTGGGAGTTCCTTGTGATGCCATTTGGAGCAACCAATACGCCAGCTGTATTCATGGACCTCATGAATCGTCTATTTATGCCTTATTTGGATCAGTTCGTGATAGTGTTCCTAGATGATATCCTGGTCTATAGCAAGAGTGAAGCAGAGCATGAGCAGCATCTCAGAGCTGTCCTCCAGATTCTTCGTGAGTACCAGTTGTATGCCAAGTTCAGTAAATGCGAGTTCTGGCTCGATCGCATTTCATACTTGGGTCATATCATCACCAGAGGAGGAGTAGAAGTGGATCCCTAAAAGATCGTGGCCATTGAGACATGGCCAGTGCCCAGCACAGTTGCAGAAGTCCGTAGTTTTCTTGGTTTGGCTGACTACTATCGACAATTTGTTTCGGACTTAGCTCGGATTTCAGCACCCTTGACCCAGTTAACCCGTAAGGATGTGCAGTTTGCTTGGACAGCAGAATGTCAGGATTCTTTTGAGAAGTTGAAGCGAGGCTTGATGACAGCTCCTATTCTCACACTTCCAGATAGGACCGAAGGATTTTTAGTGTATTGTGATGCTTCAGGTAGAGGCCTAGGATGTGTTCTGATGCAGCATGGGAAGGTAATAGCTTATACGTCACGTCGACTTTGTGATCATGAGAGGAATTACCCAATCCATGACTTAGAGTTGGTGGCAGTAGTGTTTGCACTTAAGTTGTGGAGGCACTATTTGTACGGAGATAGGGTGAAGATTTTCACCGACCACAAGAGCCTGAAGTATGTTTTCACCCAAAAGGATCTTAACATGCGTCAGAGAAGGTGGCTAGTGATACTTGTGGATTATGATGTCAACCTGCAGTATCATCCTGGGAAGGCCAACGTCGTTGCAGATGCATTGAGCAGGAGAGCCGAAGTTTATTTCCTAACAACGCAACCAGAGCTGTTAGCAGATCTTCAGAGGATGGGTATAGAAATTTTCCTTCATACCAGTGTGGCATTGGTGGCCAGCCTGCAAGTTCAGTCGAGCATAGTCGAGAGTGTCAAGATGGCTTAGTCAGCAGATTCCAAGCTTCAGCGACTCAAGGCAGAGTGTGAGACGGGACAAAGACCAGAGTTATGCATCCATAAAGATGGTACACTTCGACATGGTAAGCGTCTTTGTGTACCCAGTGGAGATATCAGACAGGAGATCATGGTAGAGGCTCACAGTTCTCAGTATTTCATTCATCCGGGCAGTACGAAGATGTACCGTGATATTCGGCAGCACTTTTGGTGGAATGGCATGAAGAGGGAGATAGCTCGGTTTGTCTCTCGGTGTTTGGTTTGCCAACAGGTTAAGGCTGAATATCAGAGACCAGCTGGACTTCTTCAGCCCTTCACTACACCAAAAGAGTGATTTTCCAACACCCCCTTTTTTTTATCACCAATGGTTTTTTACCGTTACCGATTACTAACGGTTAAAAGTGTTAGAAACATAATAAAACCGTTAGTATAAATATTAAAAACCTAAATTTCATATTTATATTTAGTTTTTAAAGCTACTAACAGTATGCAACCGTTAGTAAATAAGTTAAACACTTTTTAATATTCAAACATGTGCCAATCACGTGAGTGAAAAAGTGGGGGAAACACTTTTTCATTCCATCCTACTTTTCCCGTGAGGAGTATTTTGGGGGGCGGAGGTCCACGAGCCCTAGTTACTCTTTCTTCCCGCGAGCCCTAGTCTCTTTCTTCCCCGTGAGGAGTATTTTGGGAGGGGGACGGAGGTGCCACGAGCCCTAGCTAGCCTCTTTCTTCCCGCGAGCCCTAGCCTCTTTCTTCCCGTGAGGAGTATTTTGGGGGGCGGGGAGGTTCCACGAGCCGTAGCCTCTTTCTCCTTCTTCTAGTACAGGTACCTTAAAATCTCTTCTCCTTAAAATCTCAAGCCCTAAATTAAACCCTCAAGCCCTTAAAATTTCTTCTTCTTTTCTATTAATGCTTAAAATCTCATCTTCTCAAACCTTAGGACTCGTGGACGTCGGCTCTGTACAAAGCAAACCGCCGGTTGTGCACAAGAGGGCGGTGGCTGCTTCTTCTTCTTCTTCCGTAGAAAGGAACAACCGTTGGTTAGTAAAATCGTTACTCCATTCTGTACAAGATGGCTTCTTCTTCCTCTTCTTTCTATAATTGGTTCTTTTTTTTTGAAAATAGTTCCATTTTGTTCTAAAAATCAAGAGAGATCCGATTGATTTTTTTTACTAAAAATGGGCGGTTGTGCACACGAGCACAAGAGGGCGATTGTGCACACGAGCTCACCGACTGCTGTCAGTTTGATTTTTTTTTATACTAAAAATGGGTTCATTTTGTGTCCTGCAGCTGTTGGATTCGCAAGAAGAGGGATCCGAGACCAAGAAAGACTGGGTTTAGGTATTATTATTTACATCTTTATTTTATATTTTTGTTTGTGAGATTTTATATGATCTAATATTTGTTTCTTTGTTCTGGATCTGGTGTTTGTTGCTTTATTTAGGTATTATTATGTTTTTTTCTTTGTTTAGGTATTATTATTTGCTCTATGATGATTTTGTTTGTATTACTTCTTATTGATTAAATGATTACAGCTTACAATAAAATATTACTCACAATGTGTTTTGTATTACTTCTTATTGATTGAATGATTACAGCTTACAATAAATCTGTATGACCAATAATGAAGTAGGTGGTAGTATTCAAAAAGGTATTAAGGTAGGTCTTCATTGTTGTGTGACTTTCAACTAGGAAGCACAGGTACTCCAAAATTGGTGACCAATCCTATCATGTCACCATCTAAAGACATGATAGAAACACTGCAAATACACTAAAACATGCCAAAATCAGTGTCACCTCCGTATTGTTGAGACTGCATTGAGTTCTACTCCGTGCAACATAGGTTTCCAGTATATTAAAGCCCATTTACTAAGTAAGCAACAGTCGAAAAACTAAGAGAAGGTTCTAGGTAAATATTGTCATAGTGCAAGGTGACACACACAGAGACATAACCAAGAATAATCTGTTCTCACTTGCCAAAGTAAAAGGTAAGCCGCTCGGTAAAACCAAAAGAACGTGTGTGTGCGTGTGCGCACACGGGCCACGCACAAACACACCATATGTATAACAAAGAATAATATATTCTCACTTGCCAAGGTAAATGGTAACCCGCTTAGTAAAACCAAAAGAATGTATCATCTGTGTCTGTGTTATGCTTAGAAATATTCTAGTCGGTGCATCAAGTGGTCTAGTTTCTTTGATTACTAAAACACATTCATTTGGCAACAGTCTAAAAGTTAAGAAAATGTTCTAGGTAAACATTGTCGTAGTACAAGGTGACAAAATGTTCTAGGTAAACATTGTCGTAGTGCAAGGTGACACACACACACACACATAACCAAGAATAATTTGTTCTCACTTGCCAAAGTAAAAGGTAAGCCGCTCGGTAAAACCAAAAGAATGTATTGTCCTGTGTGTCTGTGTTATGCTTAGAAAATATTCTAGCCCGTGCATCAAGTAGACTAGTTTCTTTGATTACTAAAACACATTCATTCGGCAACTTATCATGCATAGATGATAGAACACCAATGTTCACACATAAAGTTTGTTCTTCATACTTGCTAATTAATGAGTAGATCACACTGAATGATACCAAAAGTCTATTAATCTAGCAGAAGAAGTACTATGGTTATGCCTATGAGAAACGAAGTACGGCATATATAAATAGGGTGACCATAATACCTTGGACTGAGGCAGTGTTGTGGTACAGCATAGTTGCTATAGTAATAAAGGCTTCATTGTTTTTGTTTTGAATTATATAAGGAGAGGGTTTAGCTAAGCTTAAGCTCAAATCAATGTCACACAGGTGGGTCAGTTCTAATTGTCAGGAGCATCATTCTTATTCTGTAGAGACCTCTATGAAAACTAGATATTTTTAGACATTTTCTAATAATGAATATTCTTTCCCATCTAGTCAACTTAAAATCTAGGTCATTTAGGGTAGATGGTTGAAGGTGGAACAGGAAATTTAATAATATGAGTTCAGACCTTTTCACTTCCATCCTATGATATATAGAACAATTCCCACTAATAAATCTTCCATGTATCCATCCACCTACTAGTGACGCCAGTGTTTACCCTTGTGGCACTTGTTTCAACAGACAATCTTGTCATTTTTTATGTATGACAAAATATTTGCAAGATCATAAGTATCCTGCCCTATTTAGCAAATATACTCTTTAAGATTCCAACATGTATGCCTAATTTTGTATTTATTACATTTCTTAGTACACAAACAAAAAAACAGTTACATATAAATATTCATGTTAGTTATCCATAATTACAATAATACACATACATGTTTCCTCACATATGGATTTTTGATAGTGGAGGAGTCTGAAACCCAGTATCATTAAACATAGATCCCACAGGCCGTATGCTAAATATCCTTAGAATCAAGACGACCAAACCTAAGGCAGGTCATGGGCCTAGGTTTGGTTTATTCCTGGAGGCACACACAATTTCACTTGTCTTCAAATCGTTGTCTTGAAATTTTGCACCTTGTTTTGTCTTGAAACGAAGGTAGGTACAGAATAAACTTGAATAAACCAAGACAGGAATAAACAAAATAAACTTGTGTGTGCAAAGTTTATGCTCAACTTTAATAAACTTGCAACTTATTTTGTCTTGAAATGAAGGTAGGTTTGGTTTGTCTTCAAACCAAGACAGGAATAAACAAGGTGCACGGTTTGTCTTGAAATGAAGGTCTTTAAGGACATGTGTCTATGTAATTTGTCATATACTTGGCTTCATGATCTAATTTAATTATCTTAATCTTACTTTTTTATTAGGTTCACGGTTGAGAAAGGGGTAAATGTGCTTGCTATTATGTCTTCAAGAGAGTGGATTAAAAATCCACGCAGAAATAATGTCGAATATATAGAAGGTGTTCAATATTTCATGAACTTTGTGAAGAACCACTCTCCACCTGGGATCGGCACATGTCTATGTCCTTGTATGAAGTACAAAAATTCGAACAGATTTATTTTTGAAAGAGTTGAGAAACACTTGATCGTGTTTGGTATGGATCCAACATATGATGACTGGTACTTTCACGGAGAGAGGAAAGACATGAACGTAGTGGTAGATCCTATGCCACAGGTTACTGAAGAGGATGAAATCCAAGAAGAACATTTTGAGGATGCCGGGGGTGGGCTCAAAAACTTTGTCGATGATGCTTATGGAGTACATAATATGGCCCAAGCTACTTGTGAAGGGAATCACGGTGAGCCCTCTGTAGTTTCTGGTAATCCATTTGTCCATGGTAATAAGTACCATAAATATAAGAGAAAAGCAAACGAGAAACTTTATCCTTCATATGAAGATGGTCTTACAACTTTATGTGCAATTATAGAGCTTCATAACTTGAAGAAAGAGTTCAATTGGTCTGGAAATAGCGTGACTGAGTTGTTGAAGCGACTGAGACGGTGGCTTCCAAAGGGAAATACACTACCTGACAAGTACCCCGTGATGAAACAAATGCTAAAAGATTTGGGAATGAAGGCCAAGTGCATCCATGCTTGTGAGAATGATTGCATATTGTACTAGAAAGAAAATACGGATGAGGTAGAATGCCCTCGTTGTCAGACTCCCCGATTTAAAATTAAGGAGACAAAGTCTGGAAAAATTATCACAAAACAACCAAGAAAGGTTTTGAGGCACTTTCCTCTAATTCCAAGATTAACTAGATTGTACACTATACCATGGATAGCTCGGCAAATGCAGTGGCACAAGGAAGCAAAATCTTCTTGGCAATTCATGCATCATCCTATCGATTCGGCTGAATGGAGATCTCTTAAAAGCAAGTGGCCAGAGTTTTCTAGAGAGGGACGTAATGTTTGGCTTGGCATTGCTACCGATGGATTCAATCCACATAGAGTTCTTTCTAGTGGTTACAGTTGCTGGCCAGTATACCTAATACCTTATAATCTTCCACCCTCATTATGCATGAAATCACAGTTCCAGATGATGTGTCTGTTAATTCCTGGCCCAAAAGCCCCGAGTCAGGACATTGATATTTACTTAGAACCTCTTGTAGACGAGTTGAAGCAACTTTGGGCAGAAGGAGTGACAACATTTGATATGGACAAGGGAGAACTTTTTACCTTGAGAGAAATGTTATTGTGGGGAATTCATGATTTTCCAGCATTCGGTAACTTATCTGGTTGTGTGACACATGGTTACAAAGCATGTCCTATTTGTGCTATTGAGACAGAGTCTGAGCATGTTGCTAATAAGAATGTTTTCACAAAGTATAGGAGATTTTTGAAGGATGGGCACCTATATAGGGAAGTGAAACACGGATGGTACAAAGATGTAGAGCACAAGGAACCTCCAACACGACTGACAGGACCATCCCTTTTGGAGAGGCTTGATCGTATCAAATATGTACCAGGTAAAATAACGAAAGCTACTTCTAAGAAATGAATGGCAGTTGAGGTAGATGGCAGTGAAGATTGCACTGCAAATGAGGATAACAATAAAGGAAGACCAGCGTGGTATAAGAAGTCAATTCTTTTTTATTTAGAGTACTGGAGTGGTCATAAAGTACGACATACTATTGATGTGATGCACACCGAGAAGAATGTGGCTGAATATTTTATTAACTTAATGTTTGATAAAAGAAAACAATCTTCTAAGTATGCACTGGATAAAGCTCAGAAGCTACAATTTTGTCAAGTTTTAAAAGATATAAAGCTTCCATCACGCCTTGCAACTAATTTGGACAGCCTTGTAAGTGTTCAACCACCAAGTTTGCATATTAAGAAGTCATATGACTATCATGTCATTATCCAATATTTGCTTCCAGTTATGGTTCAACATGCATATCCAAAGTATCGTGAGTTAAAACGAGCTATTTTGCAAGTAAGCTTGTACTTCAACATATTGTGCTCGAAGGTCTTAGTTCGAGAGCATGTCCAAGCTGCGAAAGATATGATTGCTGAGGCATTATGCGTGTTGGCACATTATTTTCCACCACACTTCTTCGATATTAGTATTCACTTAATGGTGCATCTAGCCGACCAAGCTTTACTTTGCGGACCTACGGGATATATATGGATGTATCCATTTGAAAGGTGATATATTCATCTTATATATTATTATTTCTTGCTAATTTATTAACACTATAAAATTTTTAACAAGTGCATTTTATATTTGATTTAAGGGCTATGAAAGAGTGTAAAAATATACCAAGCAACAAACGTTATATGGAAGGGTCAATTTTGGAGGCATATCTTGTTTCAGAATCTGTTAGATATGCTATGGAATATATGCCAAATCCGCATGATGGTAATCATAGTTCTAGTCAAGCACTCTTTTTAGATGAGAATTGTGATGATATATACGAGCGCTCCATTCTTGAGGGTAAAACTATCAAGTTATCTGGTGTACAACGCATACAAATTTGGAGATGGATACTCTTCAGGATAAATATACCAGAACGAGATGAATATTACAGGTGTGATATTCTATCATTTTTTTAAAACTACATAATGTGTATTTTGTTTTCTGTTTATACATCCAATTTTTTTGAATTTGTAGTATGTATCGCTCATCCTTGGAAGATGGCCCTCGTGGTAAAAGAAGAGGTACCATTAAGGCAGAAGTTGTGGTACAATCTGAATTTATCGATTGGTTACACAAAAAGGTGGGTAACACTTATTTTTGAGAGCATAGGTATATGTTGTGGCTTTGGTTAATGTATTTGCAATACAGCTGCTGGAAGAAAAATGCATAGACTCATTGTTGTGGCGGTATGTTAGTGGGCCAAAGTGGGAAGCCAAAACTCATATGAAGTATAGGGTGAATGGTTATATATTCTCTCCTCAGCACTATGACGATACTCTTTCAACACAAGACAGTGGTGTTTGCATGGACGCGATTTCTACATTTGTCTCAAGTGCAAAGATATGAACCCGATCGATGACGACATTATTTGGTATGGTATTATCAAAGAGATTATAGAGCTTGATTATTATGAATTCCAACATGTAGTTTTCTATTGTGATTGGGTGAATATTGGGGACAAGGCCAACGGCTGTAAGTTGTGTCCAGACTCTAACTTGTTAATGGTGAATCTAAAGAAGCTCAAGAGTGCTGATGGAGAATATGATGAGCCGGCCATTCTTTCATCCGAAGCGAGTCAAGTTTTTTATATAAGAGATGCTCAAAATCCCGATTGGTATATTGTTCGATGCTCTCCAAAGCGTATGACTGATTCTATTAATGATTATGACATTCCAACAAGTTTCCAGTCCATTTCAAAACAGCAACCTAACTTGGCGCCACTATTAAAATGTATTGAATCCAAATAGATTCTGAAAGCAATGGCTTGTAATTTGAAAACAATGGTTTGTATTGATGGTTTTTAATATTTGCTCATTTGCTATGATGTCATATTTTCATTTTGCTTCATTTGCACATTTGATGAGATCTTGATTTCAACTTGCTTCATTTGCATAACTGAGTTGTAGCTAATTAAATTGCTTCATTTGCTTCCAATGATGGAACAGCACCTATTGGTTTTTGACTGAACTCAATGTTTTTGACTGATTTTGTATCAGTCCCTAACTGATTTTGGGTATTTGGTTATTTCGTCTCCGAGATGGAGCAAATCAGAGCTTGTATTTGTGTAGGAGAATCCCACACCAACTGGTGACTCCAAAAACAGCAAATTGGCCTCTGTCATTTCGAAGAGGAAAAATGCATGAAGATTAAATGTCGATTTTTACATAAAATAAATCAATTAACTTGTTGGCTTGTGTTTCTAGTCTTGGTTGAATTTGATGTATACTCATTTTATCATTCTCAGTGTCATGCTACCAGTCAAAAAGTAGAACTGTGCTCATAATGCAGTAGGAAGTGACAAAAATTGATAATGAGAGTGACAAGAATATGGGCTGTTTATTGCTGACCAGTGCCCACCTATATATGCAAGTAGAAAGAATTGAATTGAATTGAATTGAATGTGGGCTGTTTATTTCCATCTACCTAGTTTCAATGCCAGGGGCTTTACTTTCTCCACCTTTGCTTTTAAGAAAGAATTGAATTGGTGTATCTACCCTGAATTGAAATGAGTTTCAGGTGAAACAACTATTACTGTGTACTTAACTTGCTGTTGTTAAGTAAAGGGACCCTTCAGGTGAAAATACATGTGCTATCAGCGCTCAAACTAATCAGCTCCCTTCTTCTAAACCACCTATTTTTATTGTGGAGCTTTCCCATGCTCTACACCCGACCAAATTCTGATGGAAGAGCGTTGGGATGATAATGATGACAATCAACAAATGGCTGTGAGAAATTTGTATCGCCATCGCTGAGGTAGAGGTTTTATCCATGGTCAACCTGATCTCCTTCTTAGATAAATATTTGTACAGAAAGGACATAGAATAGAGAGAGGTTTCATGTGGCCGACAATGTGGCTGATCATGAACACCAGGTTACCATTTTAGGCTTAAAGGCGAACATGCATCCTTATACATTGCAGTGTGGACATGATCCCCATTCAATGCTCTTAGTTCCTAATTTAATGTTAAGAGACTCTAAATTGTGGTTATAATTTAGTAACCTTACACGTTGGCATATACATATGTCATTTCTTTCAATCCGTTTGTTGGGGCTCTTACTTGTTGACATGTTTGCACCTACTGACATATAAGGAATTTAGCCAATTTAGCTTTTCCAAAATCCATGGGCAACACCTAGGCATCTAGAGGCTGCTCAAACTGGTGGTATAGGTGTTTGTATTGATTTGATTAGGTAAAACTATAAAGAAGGCTCGTGACCAAATCTATGTGGATCAAGAAAGTGGTTGTGCTTGCGAAATATCAGGATCAACAAATTAGTGTAGCTAAAAACTTGAACATCCTCAATCAAACCTTATTCCCGAACTTTGGGGTTGGATACCCTTGTTGATACCTACAAACCACCTGTATTCGACACGCACATGCCTATACTCTGAGTTTCCCAAATACTCGATACTAGTGTATTTGTAATTTTAGTTTACAGAATAGGTTCTTCCCATTATATCCTCTCTTGCACTTCAAGAACTAATGCGTGTTACCATTTATAGAATGTAGACTGATGCGTGTTACCATTTATAGAATGTAGACTGATGCGTGCACACAGGCCTTCCCTAAGTTGTCAACCTTCTGTACCTCTCCACAGTTATCTGGTTTGTGTTGCTAACAAATGATGATTTGGTACTCTGCTATATATTTGTGCAAAATATCATTACAAGATATGTAATTGACCACTCTGCTTACTGACATACCATGGTGTCTAGATGCAATGGCGCACAGCCTTTGCAGTTTGTCCCTGATACTTAGCCCCTTCTATGCTTTTATTCGAACAACTAAATCTGTGAAACTTGTGTATCCTGTGTATCCTGGGTTGCTAAGATTTAGTTTTAGAGACTATCTACAACTAAATCAAATAGTAGCCATTGACGATGATTGGTTCTTGTTGCTCATTGCCATTCGATACCGTGTATTTGTATAAGGAAGAAATTTTGTATGTCCATCCGATACCGTGTATTTGTATAAGGAAGAAAGACAAGGAAAAAAGATTTTGCATTTTGTGTCTCATTGCCATCATCAATTCTTGGTGGAAAATTGATATTTCATACAAACTCCGGAGAGTGCCAACCCAAAAAGTTGGGTTAAAGGCTTACATTTTTGTTGCTGCTGTGTACAAATTTTCAGCAATCAATCACATGTATAATCAATGAAACAAAGATATGTTAGTAATCAGATATTTTACTTTTTTTGGGCCATTGCATGAATCATCTCTTGATAGTTGATATTTTGATGGAGCTCCATTTTCTTGAAAAATAGCCGTTGCCTTCTGCTGTTGTATTTTCATCTAACAGTCTGATTTTATTGGTAAAATTTTGTGGATACTTTTTTTTCCTGCACAATTACGATTAAATGTCAGCATGAACAAATAATGCCATCGATTTTTTAAATTCATCTTTGATGCACTATTGCAACATTCTCTTCTGTAAACTGTGCATTTTGAACCCTGATACCTTTCAGTTTTGCTGGAATAGTCGATTATTAGGAACTTTCCCATTGCTCCTAATAATCACATACGAAATAGATGCACCCAAGTATATAGTCAATATTACCAGGAAATAATATTTGCCTAGATGGTATATACACCATATAGTCAAGTACCAGTAGAGTGACTATATGGTACAAATTTGGTACCAAATGTTCTAAGCAAAGAATTATAACGTCTGATAATTGCAGATGAAAGTGTTTATATAGTACATCAGGTGGATTCTAACCGTAACGAGCCTGATACTGCTACAATTGAAAGATGATATTTACAACCTTTATAGTAAATAAAAACATAGAATTTGGAAGGACTACTAGCATTAACTTCTACATATGCTTCGAAACTGGTAGCTCATGAAATAACATGATGAAACGCTCAGCAATAAGCACGACAATCTTTTCTTTCCAACCTCCTCCTCCCATTTTTAGCTTAACATGATGAAATAACATGATGAAACATAGAATATCAGTTTTAGAGACTCATCTGGTACTGGCACTTGCTCATTGCTATTACTCGCAGGCAGTTCTTGTTGCATAACGTTTCTTTTTTAATCTTTTTTCCATCTATTAATCTCTGAGGAAGAAGTTCTACAGTTATTTCACGGAATGTCATCCAATCCAAGTGCTACTGCTGGTGCTGGTGCATCCATAGGTACAAAAAATACACAAGAAGCGGATGCTACACCCACACCAAATGGCAAAAAGTACTCGATTGTTGTTGATTTAGATGGTGCTAAGGGCAGAGATGCAACCAAATGGATTTCTCGGAGTGGTATCCTAATTCGTGCTCAAATTCCAATTGGGTATGAAGAGTGGAGGCAAGTAGATGACTTCTACAAGGATATTCTATGGAATGAGCTCATGGTATTTTTCAAATTCAACATGTTTATATATATTTAAACTTCTTTTTATGTTTTGACTCTAATTGCTGATTTGTGTTTTGTTTGTATTGGACAGAAAGAGTTTGAGATGAATGTGGACCCCAAGTTTGCTCGGCCTATACTGGAAAAAAAATTTCGCAATATTTTAGAACAATAAAGTCCACCATGCGCACAAAATATCTAAAAATTAATGGACAACCTATACCCAAACGTGTTGCCTTTAAAAACCGTCCTGATGATATTGATAAAATCTGGTGGAAGAAGTTTGTAGACATTGAGTATAGTGATAAAAAGAAGGAGCAATGCAAGAAGAATACTGAAAATAAGGCCAAAAATACTATCACTCACACTTTGGGACGAAAATCTTATTCTAGAATGTATGAGGAAATGGTGCGTAACTTGTTTTTCACAAATGACAATCAAGTATTGAGTTTATTTTATGTCATTAATAATAATTCTGCACGTAGGCAAAGGAAAATCCAGAAGGAAAGATTTCACGGGTAGAGGCTTGGAAAAGGGCACACACGAAAAGAAAATCTGGAGAGGTGCTTCCATGTGCGGCGGAAAAATATGTAAGTACTATTTTTTTCAACCATATTTTTTGGGCAACTTGATTGTTCACCAATGGCGACTGGTACCTGCATCTTATTCACCAACTTGATTGGATAACTTGGTTTCAGTCCTTAACTTGGTTTCAGTCTCTATTACCTGCATGTTTCGGTCCCCAATGTTCACTTGGTAGCAGTCATGTGAAGGAAGGGAATTTAGTATATATGTCTCACTTGGTAGCAGTCACTTGGTAGCAGTCATGTTAAGTCAGTCCTTGAATGATAATGTTCAGTTCCCTTAGTTAGTTTTAAATTGTTCAGTCCCATATTCCATCTATGTAATAGTCCTACTTGCCTAACCAAGTATCAGTGGTGTAATAGGATAGTTCAGTGCTGCATATGCTTATATGGTTGAGCATATATGCTGCAGTTTTTTGGTTCTTGAATTTGCACTATATTCTTTAGTTGAGAGTACAACATTAAGTCTCTACCTCAATTTTAGGGGTCAGCTATCTGAATCCCTTTCTTCCATTAAACTCTTTTAAGTGCCAATCCTTTTATTTAATTGAAAACAATATATAGAAAAGTCGATCATGTGTAAATTTTCAGGAATGTTGAGCATCAGTACTTTCATTGAAGGCAAAACACTACGTACATGTAGATTCAGGTTACCATTGACCTGCCTTTTAGGGGTCAGCTATCTGAATCCCTTTCTTCCATCAATAATTTTAGGGGTCAGCTATCTGAATCCCTTTCTTCCATTCAACTTGCTTAATGAAGGCAAAACGCTAATAATTAGATGAGCATCAGTACTTTCATTGACCTGCCTTTGCCTTTTTGTGTTTATGATGGAGAAAGCAAGCTCTGTTGTATATATGAGCTACTTATTACACGTACGTACATGTAGATTCAGGTTACCATTATTAGTCTGCTCTGTCTGCTACATGAAAATAAATACAGATATTCTACTTGTTTAGTTGGATCTGATCAGACTGTGGCAAATTAACCTTGTCTTTTGCATTTCCTACTCGATCTTATGTTGCCATGGCATTGCCCCTTGTAGGCTGCTACAATTCAATTTGCACTATTTGTAGGTTACCATTAGTCCTGCCAGTACCAAGACCCCGTCGTTCCATTTCCATTTTTTTTCTTGTCCTGCCTGGAATTCCAACCCTCGGTTCCATGAATGTACATGGTAACAGATTAAACTGCACTATCCCATGATCGTTTTAAAATCTTTGTTAGTATGCTGTTGAGTATGCTGTGAGTATGCTGTGACTATATCAGACACTATTGCAAATCTCTGTTAGTATGCTTGTGAGTATGTTGTTGCATATCTCTGTTAGTTTCTAACTCCCATGAATGTTTTGTCTTCAAAGATTAAAATGTCCAATACCTAGATTTCCTATGTTTTATCTTCTCCATTACATCAAACTTAACACGTTGGCATATACATATGTCATTTCTTTCAATCCGTTTGTTGGGGCTCTTACTTGTTGACATGTTTGCACCTACTGACATGTAAGGAATTTAGCCAATTTAGCTTTTCCAAAATCCATGGGCAACACCTAGGCATCTAGAGGCTGCTCAAACTGGTGGTATAGGTGTTTGTATTGATTTGATTAGGTAAAACTATAAAGAAGGCTCGTGACCAAATCTATGTGGATCAAGAAAGTGGTTGTGCTTGCGAAATATCAGGATCAACAAATTAGTGTAGCTAAAAACTTGAACATCCTCAATCAAACCTTATTCCCGAACTTTGGGGTTGGATACCCTTGTTGATACCTACAAACCACCTGTATTCGACACGCACATGCCTATACTCTGAGTTTCCCAAATACTCGATACTAGTGTATTTGTAATTTTAGTTTACAGAATAGGTTC
Source organism: Iris pallida (assembly GCA_029216955.1). NCBI lineage: Eukaryota > Viridiplantae > Streptophyta > Magnoliopsida > Asparagales > Iridaceae > Iris > Iris pallida. The sequence goes on along the minus strand of JANAVB010011952.1, from coordinate 30,270 downwards.
TTCCCATTGTATTCTCTCTTGCACTTCAAGAACTAATGCGTTTTACCATTTATAGAATGTAGACTGATACGTGTTACCATTTATAGAATGTAGACTGATGCGTGCACACAGGCCTTCCCTAAGTTGTCAACCTTCTGTACCTCTCCACAGTTATCTGGTTTGTGTTGCTAACAAATGATGATTTGGTACTCTGCTATATATTTGTGCAAAATATCATTACAAGATATGTAATTGACCACTCTGCTTACTGACATACCATGGTGTCTAGATGCAATGGCGCACAGCCTCTGCAGTTTGTCCCTGATACTTAGCCCCTTCTATGCTTTTATTCGAACAACTAAATCTGTGAAACCTGTGTATCCTGTGTATCCTGTCTACAACTAAATCAAACATGTGTATCCTGTGTATCATGTCTACAACTAAATCAAATAGGATGGTTGTCTACAACTAAATCAAATAGGATGGCATCAAATTCAAACCTGTGAAACCTGTGTATCATGTGTATCCTGGGTTGCTAAGATTTAGTTTTAGAGACTATCTACAACTAAATCAAATAGTAGCCATTGACGATGATTGGTTCTTGTTGCTCATTGCCATCCGATACCATGTATTTGTATAAGAAAGAAAATTTTGTATGTCCATCCGATACCGTGTATTTGTATAAGGAAGAAAGACAAGGAAAAATTATTTTGCATTTTGCGTCTCATTGCCATCATCAATTCTTGGTGGAAAATTGATATTTCATACAAACTCCGGAGAGTTCCAACCCAAAAAGTTGGGTTAAAGGCTTACATTTTTGTTGCTGCTGTGTATAAATTTTCAGCAATCAATCACATGTATAATCAATGAAACAAAGATATGTTAGTAGTCAGATATTTTACTTTTTTTGGGCCATTGCAAGAATCATCTCTTGATAGTTGATATTTTGATGGAGCTCCATTTTCTTGAAAAATAGTCGTTGCCTTCTGCTGTTGTATTTTCATATACAGTCTGATTTTATTGGTAAAATTTTGTAGATACTTTTTTTTTCCTGCACAATTACGATTAAATGTCAGCATGAACAAATAATGCCATCGATTTTTTCCTGCACAATTACTAATTGATTTTTGTACTGACATATCTCGTAACAAGATTACTGGTCCTATTCCTTCTTCAATTGATGATTTAGAACATCTTCTGGAAATGTTAGCCCCTTAATTTACTGATGTAATTTCTCAGAATTCGGCATATTTCTATTCATGTATCGGTAGCTAGCTACAGTGGGCATTTTAGTGTGCAGTCAATACTTATTTTTTGAATTTTGTCTGTATTATATTAGTTTGGACTGAACGTCACTTTCTTATCCTGAAAATGCAGGCTCTAATTGAAGCCGCAGAAGAGAGGCAGAAATTACAAGCAAGAGATGGTAGCGATGGTATTGTAAGCTTAGAAGAATTTGAGAGTGATCCGATTGCTGAAGTTTTTGGGCCAGAAAGAAAGAAGAGTTATTGTCGTGCAGTCAGCTCTACCTCCTCCGTGAAGCAAGTCAAAATGACACAGGCTACTAAAGCAATAGCAAGTCAAAAAGACGTTCAAGATTTGCGTTCGTGGAAAATGGAAATACAAAATCAAGTGACTGATGCTATCAATTCAATGGCTGCTTCAATGAATGTTGCTTTTATGAATATGCAACAGAATATGCTACAAAATATGAATATGCAACAAAATCAATGCGGAGGCAATGTGACCCCAAGGATGGAAGTAGCCTCCAACACACAGCAGAGTCAAGCTGCAGTTGGTAGTCCTGACGTCCCAACCAACAATGTTGCTAGCCCTAACATCCCGACCAACAATGTTGCTAGCCCTAACATCCTGACCAACAACGTTGGTTCATCTTACAAAGGAAAGAAATATGTTATGTTGCTTTCACGGGATTTAAAGGAGGTGGCTAAGGGATATCTAGCAACACGTGCCATTTGTCATCAAAGAAAAGTGGTACAAGATGGAGAAAGTATCGTTTGGGTGACTGAGGTAATAGATCCGGAAGCACCGATATTTGAGGGTCCACAAGATGGAAATTACAAACTTTGTGATATAGCCGATGGAGGCTTTGTGATTTGGCCAAAGTATCGTTTGTGAAATATGTATTATTTTTTAAACTTTTGACTGATCTATTGAACTTTATGTTATGTAGAATGTTGATATATTTTCAAGTACAATCAAGTTACATGAACTTAAATTTTCTTTGACAAATGTAGTGTTTAATTGAAATGAGTTATTTATTTGATGGTGTATATCGTGATTGGTAATCTTGAATTTGAATTACAGGATTTTGGCAATAAAATAAATATCAAGTTGCTTGCAATGTGCTACATCTTTTGCAATAGTCATTTACAGAAAATTAATGTTTCCAACACTGTTTTACTGTTAGGAAAATCACTTTCCTAACAGTTTTTAACTGTTAGAAATAAAATTATATTGCTAGAATGGTGAATTTGCCAATGGTATATTACCGTTAGTATATTTAATTTGCCAACACTTTGTTGGCGTTAGGAAAATATGGTTACTAACGATTTCTCACCGTTAGTAACAAAACTTTAGTCACGGTAAAAACCGTTAACAAAATTAATTTGCCAACGGTAGAAAAGTGTTGGTAAATTAACATTACTAACGGAAATAACCGTTAGTAAAGTTTAATTCCCTAACGGAAAAAACCGTTAGGAAAATCCGGAAATGCTAACGGTTATAAGCGTTAGGCAAAGCGTCAATAAAATTACTAACGCCCAGGTACCAACGGTAAAAAACCGTTAGCAATATTTTTCCTAACGCGTATAGTCGTTAGGAAATCCCAGTTTTGGTATAGTGCTTGTCGATTCCAGAATGGAAGCGGGAGCATGTAACCATGGATTTCGTGACTAGATTACCTAGGTCCCCAGCTGGTAGAGATGCTATATGGGTTATAGTTGATAGGCTCACGAAGGTGGCTCACTTTCTCCCATTCAGAATTGGTCAGTCGACAGCTCAGCTGGCAGAGATGTACCTTAGGCAGATAGTCAGGATGCATGGAGTACCAGTCAGTATCACCTCGGATCGAGATTCAAGATTCATATCGCACTTTTGGCAGAGTCTCTAGAAGAGTTTGGGGACTCGTCTCCAGTTCAGCTCAGCTTATCATCCACAGACAGATGGTCAGTCAGAACGCACGATCCAGACTCTTGAAGATATGTTGCGGTCCTGTACACTTGACTTCGGTGGTTCGTGGGAAGATTACCTGCACCTGGTAGAGTTCTCGTACAATAACAGTTTCCAGGCCAGTATCCAGATGGCACCGTTCGAGGCACTGTACGGTAGGAAGTGCAGATCCCCGCTAGCCTGGGATGATGTTGGAGAGAGACAGATTCTCGGTCCAAAAATGATTGCCCAGACAGTTGAAGTGGTCAGAAGAGTCCGGGATCATCTTCGTGTTGCCCAAGATCGCCAGCGCCATTGGGCCGATTCTTATCGGCGTCCCCTCAAATTCTCTGTCGGCGACCATGTATTCCTTAGGATCTCGCCTACTCGTGGCGTTATTCGTTTCGGCGTACGGGGAAAGCTTAGTCCTAGGTATATAGGGCCGTTCGATATTCTGGAGCGAGTAGGTGATGTATCCTATCGTCTAGCTCTTCCGTCGTCGCTAAGCGAAGTGCATGACGTATTCCATGTATCCCAATTACGACGATATATTTCGGACCCGAGCCACATCCTAGATCATTCGAAATTAGTTGTTGGTACCAACCTTTCGTATGAGGAGAGGCCCGTGTCTATATTGGACCGGAGAGAGAAGATACTCAAGAACAAGACTATCAAGTTAGTCCGAGTTGCTTGGGGTTATCACTCTTTGGGTGAGTCAACGTGGGAGCGTGAGGATGATATCCGATCGCGATATTCTGACCTGTTTGACTTGTGAGGTATAATGTCCTTCTTATGCCTCGTGGCTTCGATTCCTTGCTTGCATGATTGATTGCTTGATTAATTGTCTAGTATAGCTTGCTTGTGATTAGTATAGCTTGTCCTTGCCCCTCTAGCCTCTTAATTAAATTCCGAGGACGAAATTATTTTAAGGTGGGTTGAGTTGTAATATCTGTGGTTCGTATTGTATATCTTGGTATACGTATACGTATTTTAACTCGTATTGCATGTCTCCCTGCTTGATTTATTCTAGTATTTTATTGATTGGTTTATTCCTGGGTTGGTTCGGCCTGACTTGGTTTGCTTTGGTTCATCATGAACCAAAGGTGAACCCTCCTACCTACCACCACCCTCCTTATTTATAACCCCTTCCCTTTCTCTCTCCTCTTTACTTCCTTTCTTCTTCATTTACTCTCCACCACCAACCAAGAGAACCCTAGCCTAGGCAAGTGCAACTTGCTTCATGAAGAAATCCACCATTTTTATTGTTCTAAACTCTTCTATCCAACTTTCTAATCTACCTTAGTTTTTGTCATTTTACATTTTCTTGTAGATCTAGGTTTTAGCTATTTTTGGATTTTTATGGTTTTGATCTATCAAACCTTCTTGTTTTCAAGTTTTGATGGTTCCATGTTGTAGGAAATTGATTCTACCCAATTTAGACTACTGGAAGTCCTGATTTTGACTTATTTTGAGTGATTTATGGTCTTTTGGTTCATGGGTTTTCATGGCCATTAGAGGCTGGTTGGAGAAGATGTACAGTGCTGTTTGCTGGCGCATGCTGTTTTCTGGCTCATGCTGTCCTGGCGCATGCTGTTTCCTAGCGCATGCTGTTTGCTGGCAAAATACTGTTGTCATGCTGTTTGCTGGCGCATGCTATTTTTTGGCGCATGCTGTCCTGGCGCATGCTGTTTGTTGGCAAAATACTGTTGCCATACTGTTTGCTGGTGCATGCTATTTTTTGGCGCATGCTGTCCTGGTGCATGCTGTTTCCTGGCGCATGCTGTTTGCTGGCAAAATACTGTTGCCATGCTATTTGCTGGTGCATGTTGTTTTCTGGCGCATGCTGTTTGCTGGCAAAATACTGTTGCCATGTTGTTTGCTGGCGCATGCTATTTTCTGGCGTATGCTATCCTGGCGCATGTTGTTTCCTGGCGCATGCTGTTTGCTGGCAAAACACTGTTGCCATGCTGTTTGTTGGCGCATACTATTTTCTGGCGCATGATGTCCTGGCGCATGCTGTTTGCTGGCAAAACACTGTTGCCATGTTGTTTGCTGGCGCATGCTGTTTGCTGGCGCAAGCTGTTTGCTGGCGCATGCTGTTGCTGGCTGTTTGCTGGCGTATGCTGTTTTGCTGGCACATGCTGTCCTGGCACATGCTGTTGCTGGTGCATGCTGTCCCTGGCACCCCTTTTATCTCTTGTACCATTTATTTTGCCATAACAATTCTTGTTACCTTATCCGTGTTATTTTTCTTGATCCTTAGTGTAATGTGGGATAATTGTGGCATGAACACGACATAATACATGAATCTGACACGATACATGGGCACAACATGATAATACATGATAGTGGCCCGTCGTGGCTCACTCCTGACAAGAAAACCTGACATGCTGTTGCGACGGCTAACATGACATGACTCGATAAGTATAAATAACCTGAACACCGTGGACGATTGTGCTTGTACAAACGAACCAGTATTGTCTTGCATCATGCTTAGGATGGGACTCCTGAGCACCACGGTCAGGAGTACCCACTGAAAGGGACTAAGGTTAATAACTAGAATAACACAGTAGTCATGAAGAGATTTTCCAGCTACATGTAATCCCGTTACCTGGGCGCCCTTGGGATCTGTAGCCTACCGTCAAGTAGGGCACATTTCCAGCACACTGTCATGTGTTGCACCCTCTAAGTCACTTAAAGGTACATGCATTTCTTGGACGATGTACCCACTTGAATTCAACCCCTAATATTCGACCTGGGTAACCTGGATGGTCTGCAGGGCTTGTGGCTGTAGAATAATCTCATTGCATCTTGCTAGTAACTAGGCCTGTGATAACCCTAGTTAGTTAAAGTATCAAGCCGTACTTATTGCTTGGCCGTGATTGTTGAATGGAAAATAATCAGTCTAGTCTTGTCTTGATCCTGTATAAGATTGTTACGTGTCCTAATTTTCTTCTATTATCTTGTTGATAAATAGGAGAAACCAAGTTCGGTTCAGATGAAGGGTTACAATCCCGGTCCTTGTTTGATTTAAGAGTTGTAACCTGGTTATCTGAATGGTTCCATGGTTATCTTACCGTATATCCTCGTGATGTTATATCTCTCCAGTTTTACTATATTATTATTATCTTCTGTGCTAATTGCTGGTTTTAGTTCCTAAGTGAAGCTTCCTTTGTGGCACTTGCTCTTTCTCAGATCTGACCCAGCTGGTTTTGTATGGCCATATTTTGGAGCAGCTCCAGAGGATCTACCGACTTTCCAGCCCGATGGTGACCACCAGGCGTAACCAGGGCAACGAGTAGATTATTTTTGGCTCTCCCACTTTATTGTAAAAATATTCTATTGAGGCGTTTAGCCGACAAGCACCTGTTTAGCTCGATTGCACCTTCACTTACTGTCTGCCTACGGGCTGTAACATGATTGACAGATCCTAGGGTTGATCACGTATGACTAAACTCTTGCTAGTCCTCACGTTTTGTAACGACTAGCTTCATGATCAGCTGAATATGTAATGTTTGGGACGCCTTACTATTGTATAATTAGTGATCTTACATCTTGTGACATTTACTTACTTGCTTGTGATTGAGACACTAGGCTTGTTCATGACCTTAAGAGACTGTTGGTTTGTAGTTAAACCCTCATGTATATAGACAGCCGTGACCGTATAGCGAGGTGGGCTGCACTTCTATATATGTAGCTGGCTATGTCTGCCCCTGCTCTCCAATATTCTGGTTTTGGGGCGTGACAACCGCCCCCAGTTCCTACCAAACCCTGAAAATCTCACCACCACCATCAAAAATTTGAGAAACCAAAAACTCACCTCCACCACAGTCGATCTCAAGATCCCGCCGGCACCTTCCGCGGACGGAGACGCCGCAGATCTCGGGAAGTGCCAGCCACTCCTCGACACGCCAACGCTCGTGCGTAGCCACCCCGCCTCCGCTGCCGCCGCGTCTCGGTGCCTCCAGCACCGCTGGTGCGTTCCTCGGAGCTCGTCGCGCCAAGATGAGACCTCCGCACCCTCCGCCGACCTCCGGTGTCGCACGGCCTCCCGGTGAGTGCCCACTCTCCCGCTCCTCCTTCTTCTCCCTTTGTGTTCTCTCTCTCTCTCTCTCTCTTACTTCCTTTTTTCTTTCTTTTCCCGCTCCTTTAAATTCTATGTGAACCAATTTATTACTCTGATGACTCTCACGAAAGAAGAGTAATGACTTGAGTTTGAGAATACATATATTATATTTATTATAAATTATTATAATAATTATTAATGTTGCTTTGTTGTTGTTTCAGTCATTGTGTATAAGTTTATTATTATAGTATTAACTGACTCATTGATATAATTGATAGAAGTAGAAATATATATATAAATTATTTTTACTATCATATTTATTATTATGGATTTTATTAAAATGGTTATTACTAGCTCATATTATTAGTAATTGTTTTGTCATGGTTACCGTTAGATATAAGGATCTTTTCAAAATTCTTGTATAAATATATATACATAATTATATATCAATATTATATTTAAAAATATGGTTTTAGAACCATATAAAACTAAATTATCTTTGCTAATAAGATATAGTTTTCTGTCCATAAAACGTATGTTGACAAACTTAGAGTTAGTATAAAATGATTTTTACCAAAAACGTAATATTTTACCAATAAAACTAGTCTTAAAATGTTATATTTTCTAAACTGGTATAGATATCTTTCTCCGCAAATTCTCATCGATTGTCAAGTCTTGATCATGACTGACCATATCTTCTATTATCACGCAAATTCGGATCCCTTCACATCGACCACAGCTATTGGACAAAACAGGACATGTCAGAACATTGCACAAAATTCGACGACACACCAGGCAAGATACCTTGCCATATTTACTGCTTATATTTAGTTACATTTTCTTTAGTTATATATTGCATATTCTTGTCTGTTTATTCCAGTTACTTCAGTTGATTTACTTGCTTTCTTTTCGTGATACATGATGCAAGTACTTGTCTTATTTTCTTCTTGTCTTTAAATTATGCATATGGACCTAGAGTTAAGGGACTACCATCTGTAGTGTATTGCATAAACCTTGACACGGCTGTACCACGAGATGTGTGTAAGGTGAGTAACATGTAGAGGTACTTGCGTGTTGGCTGATCACCCGTGTGCATGCGTTAGGTCTAACTGCTAATAGAGGCATGTTAGGAGACTTAGCAGTTAGTAGAGGTACATGTTCGCGGATGCGACTTAGATAGGTGCATCGGGTGGGGAGAATATTTCCTTGTTTCGTATGAGCTTCTATTACACATTTCCTTCCAACTTGGAAGCTCCGATGGAGATACGGGTATGCTTACCCCCTCAGGTTGGCCACTGTTGTTTTTGAACGTTATGCGCTTATGTCACTGGTGCCCAAGTGAAAACTATACCAGATCCTATTACAGCCAGGTCTCATGCTACGAAAGGTTTGTTCTTAACTGCATAAACACATTAGAATGGTTAGATAACCCTAGTCAATGTCATGTCACTCCCGTCCCGTTAGTAGCTTGAGACAGTGTCACATCATGGAATAGTGCACTACCCCTTGTTCCTGTTGGTTGTAGGGGTAGTCTACTGTTTCGATAATGGAATATTGGGCCGTGTTATGGTTGGGATACTTTACTTTTACTTTATGACGTTATGAGATAATTTATATTCAATATTTATGGCATGTTCTTCCTGTATCTTGTTACGTTCCTCTGAGGACCTGGTGATCTCTCCAGGTGTGTGCCTTTATGATGTTTCGCAGGTGCTCTAGCCAAGGCCATATTTTACTCTCTTCCACCGATGTGATTGCACTTGGATCGCCGTCGCATCGCTCGACAAATTCATTTGTTATGTATTTTTTTCTCTTTTAGTTGGTAGTGGATTTCTCCGCGCAATAATTTGTAAATGGCAATTCATGAGTTGATTTATAATTCTTCCTTATTTATTTGTGGATGAGATTAGTGTCATGGTTTACTGCATTTTACAGATTATGTATACATACGATGGTTCCATATATTGGAATTTACTTCGTATGTATGCAGCTGGCATGTCGACGTACTTAGTCCTAAGTATTTTGGGATTGGAGCGTTACACACAGGCATGCTAAATCTCATCCACATAATAAGTAAATAAACTAGTCTAAATATGAATAAGTCATGTAATCAGAAATAACTCATACAGAACCATACCGAACATAAAGTTGGTGGAGACATATCTACTACTCGTATATTCTGAAAGAGAGTACAGAAGGAAAGTGATGAAAGTAAAATAACTAGATACAGACTCTATGTAGAAGTCTGCATCAAAGATGGTACCATACGCGATCAGATGAAATCAGCTGGTGAGATCTCCTTGTCGTCCAATGCCGTGTCTGGTCCCGGGCCGTACGTCTTTGGATACTCCTGTTCGTCTAAACCTGGAAGGTGACTAGGTCCTCAGTGGGACGCAACAAGATATAATATACATTCCACTATGAAATAGAATGTATAAAGATCAGGGGTGCTCAATCGACTATGTGTATATGCAATGAGGACAACTTTCGACATATGGGACTATCAATGATGTCTAGAGTACTCGTGCAGTGGCACTCCCTCCGGGCACTCGTCATGCAGCAACATCAAGTGAACACAACTCGTAGCCCTTACGTCTAGTGACTGTCCTCCCCCAATGAATCTAGAATATGTCGACTCCTCGTCACATTTAGTCCCTAATCATTAGTCCAGTAAGTAGTACAATGAAGTGACTAACATGATCTATGTCGACACACTCTCAGTTGTACAGCTGATCAGTCGGGTACAGGGATACGTGTCCTATATTTCATTATCATCTCTCCGTGTCCAAAGTAGTGTCAGGGTCCTGCAGGATATCGGTGTATCCACTCAACAGTGTATATGGCCTAGGTTAGAAAATAACGAGCCAACGTATCTCATTGGTTACAGCCAGAGCCGTGCTCGAACGTGCACATGTAATATATCAGTAGAAAGTAGCAGGCAGATAAACTATAGCTGAATAATGAATGTAACATAGTGGCAAGGTATACTTACCTGGATCCGTAAGCTGAGAAGATGGAACTGGTACAAAATCCGAGTCCAGAGAGCCCAAGGAACCTAAAGGTACATTTAGATCTAATTAGTGGGCTAACTTATTATAGAAGAAGGACTTACTTAATAACTAAGTAATTAATTTAGGTTTCAAGGCTAAAATATTATTGCTCCAGTGGTTGCTACACCTATATGCTATCACTGCTTGCACCTACTATTTATTAACCCTATTTGACAACACGCTACACCATCAATATCTATTCTACCCAAAATTTGCTTCATCTCTCATGATCAAACTCTCTTACCCACACATGTACAATAACACATGTTCACCAAACATAAGCGCTGTCCACAGTACACTTAAACACATGTTTACTAACATAGATGAGCATATTCTAACTTCCTTCCTCTTGAACTGCACACTAAGTCTCGCTCTACATTTCTCTATGCACAGACATTATTTGGAAGAATCATCTCCCACAGACTACTCCACCATGCTTCCCGATAAATAGTCATGAAGGTTGCAGGCACCCTTACACCACAACAGTAATCAATTTCCTACATTCCTATGTACATAACCAATTACTAATATTTATTTACATTTCTAACACCTACACCAAGTACATTTCTCCATTTCCTTGCATTCACCCATGCTCTGTCTTGTAGCTCTCCAAGTATAACAGTTAACTCATTCTCTCCTCTTCAATTTGTGTACACAAGCACAACTTAGAAGAACAACACAACCTTAGGTTTACCCATACCTAGAATCATACATGACAGTAGGTTCTAACCATTACTCTATGGTAACAACACAGTAGATGGAGGAAGGTTTAAATGCATGTATACATAGTGTAGTGATGAGTTTAAGCTAGTACCAGCAAGAGAAAGAGTATCCTGATCATGGGAAGACGTTGGCAGTAGCCAACTCAAACCGCGACTTACTGCTGAGACTCTACCGCTCACCCGCTATGAAATTGGCATTGATGGAGCAACTCAAACACGTCGTCCTTAAATCCGCACGGAGAAAACTAGGTAAGAACGAAGGAAGGAGGGAAGGAAGTAAGCAACTAAACACATATTATTTGATTCGACACATTTGGAAAAGAGGAGGTAATGTGTTAGAAGGCTCACGTGGGGCTCAAGGCAAGGGAAGCACGAACACAGCTTGTCCACGCACTGGCAGGTCATCACCGACTCATCGTCGAGAATAGACGGCTCGCCTGGAGCGAGAGACGCCAACCATCGGTAGTGTTCGCCTGCTGGCATCGCCTAGGGATGGGTTGGCAGTAGGCCAAATGCTCGAGAAGGGGTGTTCGATCCAAAGCTTAGTGGTGACTAGAGTTTGCTTAGGGTTTTAGGGGAAGGAGTACACTACACTATATATAGGAGGAGAGAGAGAAGGGAACACGTTGGGTGAGCCACGTGCCTGCAATCTACGAGTTTGGCAGAGGGAGCACATGCGCTGTACTCGCTCACTCGAGAGAACCAAAGAGAGGAAGAAGTAAGTAACCAGCCTGTTTAAATTTTTGCGGCTCGGGCTAAGGGGTGTTGGGCTTGGTTAATCTTTTAGGAAAAGAGAAAAGAAAGGAAGAAAAAAAAAAGAGAGAAGGAAAAATATATAAGTATATATGCAAGGTGTTTACAAGTAAAAATAAGAAATAAATGGTGGGCTTCAATCTATAGGTCAGGGTGTTGGAGTCGGGCTAAGCTTGGGCCTATAAACAAAATTTTTACAATAGCATCAATGTATTTACATATATCCCGCATTAATATTATAATATATATATAATATATATATATATATATATATATATATCCCGCATATATATATATATATATATATATATATATATATATATATATATATATATATATATATATATATCCCGCATATATATATATATATGCGGGATATTATATATATATATATATTATAATATTATATATATTATATATATATATGCGGGATATATATATATATATATATATATATATATATATATATATATATATATATATATAAAACTCTCCAGGGTGCAGGAGGCGATAGCCAGTTGGAGACTCTCGACGGAGTTTCGTGTGGCTCCCCTTGACCCCCAGACATATTTTCCTCCACCTCTCCTCCGAATGCGATCACAGGACCGTGTGGTCCAAGGGCACCTGCAAGATCGATTCCCACCAGATGAAGATTATCAAATGGTCACCAAGCTTTAACACCAAAGTTGACTCAGCGACGGTCGTTGCCTGGGTGACCCTGCCTAACCTACCCTCATATGCTTTCTCCCAGCGGCTCTCAGGCATATTGCCAACTCCTTCGGAACGTATGTGGCAACGACGCCTGAGACCACTAACCTCACCAAGGCTCACTATGCCAAAATCTGCGTGGAACTCGACCTCACCTCAGAACCACCCAACTTCATTACCATCGAGCTGGGCAACCAGACCCACACCAATAAATCCTCTACGACAACCACATTATGTTCTGCAACCATTGTCATTTAAGAGGTCACCTACCAAAGCACTTTCACCGACTTCACCCAGAACTCAAGAAGAAATCAGTCCGAAAAGTCGACGAGCAAACAGAGGGGAGGACTCCCAAGCCACACCTTCTACCTCTTCCGAACTTGCACACTCGATTCGATTCTAGCGACGGCCAGACAGACAAGAGCGATATTAAAGCCCTAACCCCATTCATCGCACAAAACATCGCTCTCTCCAACCAATTCGACATCCTAGAGTCGGGCGACTGATCGGAAGCACCAACGGAGACGACCTGCCCTCTAGCTGTTTCTATCCTCTCCGAGATAGCGCCCAACCCCCATACCACAGAGAGGGTTCAGACGATCACTGATACCAGCAAGGAATATCAACAACACTCCAACGAGGACCCTCTTGAAGAAACCCTTGCTATCATCTCCAGCGAAGCTGACCAACTACACACCAGCGATAATCCAGTTGAAGAAGCCCTCGCAATCCTCGGACCAGACCAAGCTAGGAGAGGACTACAGGTCCAAGCCGCAGGTTTCCCTCTCCAGCAAGCTATTCTTATGATTGGGAGTGCCAGCGACTCCCTAGTCATTCCCACTGAGGATCCCTCCGTGGACTCCGCTGGAGAATTGATAGATCCCACCAAGGCAACGCTCGAGCAATCCAGACGAGACTCTCCACCTCGTCTAAGGCGGAAGCGTATACCCCGTGCGAGAAATATACCGAAATAGGAACCGCCGAAACATCAACTATCCAAACAAGATCCGCCGCCAAGCGGAACAAAAAACCCTCCCACAACCTCATTAATGCTTAACATCCTATCCTGGAACGTCCGCGGTCTGGCGAACAAACCTACATTAAGGAAAATTTCCAGCCTTCAAAAAATCCACAAGATCGACATCCTCATTATTATAGAACCCAAAATTTTCCCCAAAAGATTAAAATCTATCCAGTTGCAGCTGGGCCTACCCACGGCTATAGCAGGCAGGCACGATATTTGGATCCTCTGCACGAAAGATGTCAACCTCGGAGTCATCCAGGACTCCTGACAAACCCTCTCCTGCTGGGTGGAACACCCCATGCTTCCTGAGCGTGCTATCCTCTCAGCGGTCCATGACAACTGTGAGATCGCTGAGCGAAAACACCTCTGGAATGACCTTCTTGACATCTACATCCATAACATCAACTCCTCTTGGCTTTGCATTGGGGACTTTAACGTGATCACCCGCAGAGAAGAGAAAATTGGAGGCCGGCCACCCCCCACATCAGCTATGCAAGACTTTAACAACTTCATATTCAACGCTCATCTCGCCCCTCTCCAGTTCAACGACAACGAGTTTAATTACCTGATGCAACATGCAGGAAGGTGACTGCCGTCAATACTTCCGACTGGACAGAGCCCTCACGAACACTCTCTGGCACAGAATGGGGATTAATTCCAAACTGTTCCACCTCAACTCCTCTGAATCTGACCACGTCCCTCTGCTGGTTGAAATTAAAAACAATACCAATCCAGCCAAAAAAAGCTTCCAATTCTTCGATTTCTGGACCGATCACCCCCAATTTTTGGGCATCGTTGCGGAAGCTTGGAATCGTGATGACTCTCCCAACCCCCTCATCTGGGTGAGCAACAAGCTCAAAGCAACAAGAAATGCTCTATCTAATTGGAGCAAACGTGCCTACGGGGACATTTTTCAAGCTGTTCGGATTGTAGAGGACGATGTCACCCGTGTCGAAGACATATTCGCTTCGGACCGATCCCACGCGGCTAGGAAAGCCATGAACCTCGCTAAGGCAATGCTCAAATTCAGGCTCAAAGTGGAGACAGACTTCTGGAAGCAGAAAGCGAGGTTGAATTGGGACAACGAGGGGGATAAAAGCTCAAAATATTTCTACGCCTGTGTCAACGGCCGCACACATAAACTATCGATTCACCACACCGTTGACGAGAATGGAACAACATTACAGACTAGAAGAGCATCCAAGCGGCTGCAGCGGATTTCTTCTCCAAATTATTCTTTAAAGAGACGGTACAAAGATAGAGACTTCCTGGACCAAATCTCCACTCTCATAAATGACACCGACAACGCCCAGTTGGAACATCCCCTGACCGAACAGGAAGTGAAAGAAGCAGTGTGGGCGCTGACGAGCACAGTACCCCCGGACCGGATGGTTCGAGGGAGGAACATCCAGGACAATATTATGCTGGCCCATGAGTTAATCACCTGCATAAAGTTTTCAGCTAGAGGAGGAAACATCACCGTCAAAATTGACATGGAGAAAGCTTACGATAGACTGGATTGGCAATTTATGATCTGGGTCTTCAGGGCATTCGAATTCTCGAAAAATTGGACCAATACTGTGTGGAGATCCATTAGCAACTCATGGTTCTCCACAGTTATCAATGGCCAAACAGAGGGGTTCATCAAATCTTGTCGCGGTGTCAGACAGGGTGACCCTCTATCTTCTACGGTCTTCATCATAGCAGCATATATCCTGAGCAGAAACCTTAACAACATGGTCAGCACCCCAAACTTCCAGCACTATCGCACATCCAGTGGATGCCCAATCATCACCCACCTGACTTTCGCCGATGATTTACTCATCTTCTCATCCGGGGAAATTGGAGAGATGGAGGTGGTCCACAACACCTTGAAGAGATACTCTAGATGCTCCGGGCAGAAGATCAATCATTCCAAGAGCATTATCTACGCCCACTATAACATCAAAAGAGAGCACGTACTCAGTCTCTTCAACTTAACATCCTTCTCCATTGCCCACCCTCCGTTCAACTATCTTGGTTGTCCCCTTGTGTATGAAAAATCTAACGCTGGCATTTTTGAGAACTTGATCACTAGAATTAGGAACAAACTTGAGGGGTGGCATAATACCACTTTATCCCCAGGAGGCAAAATAATCCTCATCAAACATGCGCTCACTTCCATTCCCATCTATACTCTGGCGGCGTGTTCCCCGCCCTTGAAGGTTCTCTCATCGATCGAGCAGATCTTTTGTAATTTCTTTTGGGGTCACAACAAAGGTCAAGACAAACACCACTGGACTAGCTGGGAAGCCATGGCTCACCCCACAGAGGAAGGGTGTCTGGGGTTCACCAAACTCACTCACATTGTTAAAGCTTTCTCGATAAAATTATGGTAGAAAATCCGCACGAGCAAGAACTTCTGGACCAGGTTTATGAAAGCCAGGTACTTCAAACACATCCACCCATCAGTGGCCATATCCAACAGCAGATCCTCAGTGGCTTGGCATCGTATCCTTATCGGACGCGACCCGTCGAGTCGACGATGAGACTCCAACTGGGTGGCGGCGAGTCGAATCCCTTCCTGGAGGGATGGATTAGGGACAGCTTAATCCCGAGTCTTACGGCGACCCCCAGTAACAGTAGGATCAGAGAACTGTAGAACTATACTAATAACGAATGTAACTGGGACAAGATTCACGAATGGTCTGGTAACAAAACGGTTGACAGCATTTGCCTGTACGAAATTAGCCTCGGTCGTGATGCCGACGAGCTGAGGTGGTCGTTTGAAGCATCCGGGGCATTTTCAGTGAGGTCGACAAGATTAGCGATCCGAGGGAGCGGGCAACCGAACCTAACCATTGTGTGCTATTGGCATTCCTGCATCCCTAAGAAATGGTCCTTCCTCATGTGGAGAGCCATAAGGAAAAAACTGTCGACGGACGAGATCCTCAACTCCATCAGGATTAGCTTAGCGTCAGCTTGCAATTGCTGCTCCGATCGTCAGACGGAGACAATTGACCACATCTTCTGGAAAGGGAGTCTGCCAGATAGGATCTGGAGGACCCTTAACCAGTACTTCAATATAGCACCAGGTGGCGGACGCTTCCACGATCTGGTGGACAACTGGGGTTCCGCCTCCCACGGCCACTAGATCGTAGTAGTGGCCTACGTGGGCGATCTGGAAGAATCGCAACAAGGCGAGATACGAGGGTTACCAATACTCAGTCGACCAGCTCTTTAAGGAAGTCTTTCGGCAATGTCGTAAACGGAGCACCCTGTGCTCCCACAGTACGAAAGCATTCTGGTCCTCGATCCCTACCTAGCTTTGGGGAATCGAGTATTCTCTCCCCCCTTTGATCCTTTTTGTGGTATACTTGTATAGGCTTTCTCTTTTTGTGCCTTGTATACGTGTTCGGACTTCGACATTTTGAGCCTTGATTAATAAAAGGAAGGGTTCTTTATATATATATATATATTTGTCGGATGACCTCTCTGAATAATTGAGGAAGGAGGAGTTGACGGCCTTCGTATCTGAATTTGTTCCTGTTCTTCCATAAGACCCAAATACCGACGGCTACGATGATCCGATGACCGTGGGAGCAGCTCCAGCTGGTCAGAAGATCGTAGAAGCCCTCGGTCGGGGGGGGGCAGACTAAGTCTATTATGGAGAATGAGCCAAATTTGATTCACGAGATCTCCAAAAAGAAGGATGTGCACTGCCGATTCCAATGTTGGCTCTGCGCAGCAGTGGCATCTGGACGCGAGGCTAAATTCGATAGAACTGATGGAGTCGTCCGTCGAAAGTTTTCGATCGCGTATACCCAAGCCGCAGGTCCAGGTGTGGGTATAGAAGCATAGAATTTCACGATCAGAAATCCTATGCGCCAAACACTACATGCGCCAGGGAGTTCAGACAAAGTACTTGACAAAGTAAAACAAGATTATAGACATTATCATATAAAAGTCTATTACATGTCTTAAAAAGGGCTGTACAAAGGAGAACTTCTACAAAAAGAAAAGACCCTAAGTCTACAGCCAGGCGTAGCAGTCATCATGCGCTCTTGAACAGGCATATCTCACCATGCGCTCTCATGGCGCATCCTACCATGCGCTCCCAGCCGGGCGTATCCTTTCAGCAGCTCAGTTATGTGCATCCTCAGTTATGTGCATCCCTTCAGCAGCTCAGTTATGTGCCACCCTTCCAGCCAGGCTCACCGCCGTCTAAATGCTTCGACTAATGAAGTATTTATTGAGCAGAACGAGGGTGGCAATCAACCCTCTAGCTGGAGGAAGAGCTCCCCAAACCGAGGAAGAAAAGAGTACCGCAAGTCAACCTGTGGCCAGGGGAGGCTTCGAAAGAGCCTCCAAAGACCAAGGAAGACCGTAATCGAAACCGCTGCTAAAGGAGCAGCTTTCAACACAACCAGAATGGGCAACACCCACTCTGACAGAAGAAAGAGCCCCAAAGCCGCAGCACCGTAATTCCGATCTGTGGCTCTTCCCACATAACGGAGACGAGGCTCGAGCATCCTGATCTTTGGATGCAACAGGCACCTTCCGCCTGCCTCAGAAGCCCTCGACTCCGACTTTTGGATGTAACAGTCACCTTCAAGTGCATCAACGAAGATCATGCGTCGCATCTTCACCCTCGGGAGCATCTCATCGACAGAATACACTCGAGCAAACAAGTTCACTTCGGGAGGATGTGAGAGAATGAGAAGCAAACTCTCTCCATGCCACTATTTATAGGCCGGACAAATCAAACCCATGCGCCAAGTGGATGGCTCTCCGAATTCCGTGCAATGAATTTGCATTAAATGGATGAACCTGACGCTTCAAATTCAGCCAAGTCTAAAACGGCTATTTAAAGCACTCGAAGAACGTAACAGTCGCACCAAAAGATGTGTCAAGCGGAGCGGATGCTCCGGCCAGACCGTGCATCATACAGACGCGCCCCTCAGTACCAAGCGCTTCACAAGCATGCACCCCCATGCGGTCCCATACGCCTAGTGGAACGCCGATCGATGCGCCCACTCAACAATCTATCACTTGTCAAAGAATATTAAATGCTGAAGTCTGAAAGAGTTGGCAGCACGTCCCCCGAAGACTGCAGTTGACAGCTTTTTCAGAAAATGAAGCGTCGCCGACGTCAGCATCATCATTACTTCCCTTCGGCGGTTACAAGCCACGTGGCCGCCCAACCATCTCGCATACGCCTCCGCAGCCATGCGCCCAAAGCTCTGCATGCGTCTCAAAAGCCATGCGCCTCAGACTTTTCTCTGATTTCTAAAGACAGAAGTAAAGTCACTGCTGAAGCCTCGCATGTGCCTCAAAATCCATGCGCCCCGAATGGTTCGTGACTCCCAAAGGTTACGAGCCAAAGTCTCCTCATGCGCCCAATTCTAGGCGCATCCTACCAGATCATTCTCCATCAAATCTTAGATCTTTGAGCCATGGGCCTACGACACGTGTCCTTTGACTCGATTCACCCAAGATCTCAGCAACAGAAAGATTCTTCCCCTGCTACGTGCCAGCCCACAACAGCAGCATGAAGAATTTAACCCCTCAATCAGGGTGCATCGTCCATGCACCTCCATCAGCAATCACCATGTGGCGTCCCCGCGTCCAGACGCATCCTACATATACGCGCATGAGCAGCCATCCTGCAAAGCTATAAATAGAGGGATCATTTCCTTCTTCCACACACACAGAGAACATACATATACTGACAGAGACATTGCACAACCAGAGAGGCAGCTACAAACACTCATCTTCTTCCTCTCCATCAGCTCCAGCACCCAGAGCAACTCAGACCTTCAGAGAACCGATAACCGTCGTCAGATCGTCAACGGAGTCAACGTATTACCACTCACTCCATCAGCACAAGGGACCCAGATAAACAAAAGTGTACTCCTAGGACTACGTCGAAGTCCTACATTGTAATACTGTTCTGTTTGTATTAAAATTTACAATCAAAAGATTTTAATGGCAAACATGCTGGCGACTCTGCTGGGGACCTCTTTCTCCTCCACCGAGAAAGTCGTGTCGCAATCCGACGACGTGAAGGTGGGCTCCTCCACAAGACGCTGGTCGTACACCTCAATCAACAGGCGTATGAGGAGTTCATCTCTGAAGGCAGTTCGAGCCCTTCGAAGCGGCTGCCGAAGCCGAAGAAGACTCGCCAAATCTGGGTGTGCAAGGTCGACGCCTCTGGCACCACCACCGAAGGGGATGCACCAATCCAGCCTTCCCTTCCTGCTGACGTCCTCAGCAATCAAGATGCGCCCACCGGTACAGCGTATCTCTCGGGGAAACGTGCGGCTGACCACATTCCCCAGCCATCCCCTTCTCAGGCGAGAAAGATGCATCGACGGAGCAGGGGAGCAGCTAATGTGCCGCACATCACCTCCGATGCGCCACAGAAGTCTCTGTCTTTGACAGACTCACTCGCTGTAGTGGCGAGGAGAATTTGGATTCTGAGTACTACGCGTCCCAGCGGCCTAGTATGAAGAAGTCCAAGGCAGCACGGGCCATGCGCCCCAAATGTGCTATGCCAGCAGCAAACCAGCAGCATGCGCTCACAATTATGCGTGCTACTGTTGGTAAGCTGTATAAGGTCGACTCAGGTGCTTCTGCGCCAGAAACGAGCCGACCTTCAAAGTCCTTGTCTCACTTGGGCACATCTGTTGCGTTCGTAACCAAGTCGAGCAAGGCAAACCCAGTGGTCTTGAACTCCTGCGTCTCCTCTGGTTGTGCGTCTGAGGTCCGTTCAAGTCACTTCAAATGTTGTTCCCCCACTACTGATCTGAGCACCTGTTTGGTATTGGATCAGGGGGCGCAACATTCACTTGACCACCCCGGCGCTTGGCCTTGCCATGCGCCTGAAGGGGGTGCGAAGGTGGCACTCTCCTCCAACGATCTGCGTAATGTGATCACTCATAAGCGTCGATCAGGAGAGTCGACTGACGAGCACGATGCGCCCCTCACAGGGCACACTTGTGCTGTAGTCACCATCAACTGCTGTTGCAAGTCAGCAGACCCACCAAGACAGTCGGTGTTCCAGCGGCTGCAATCATCGACACCCCTCCGACGTCGTCTCGGGAAAAAAGTGTCAACAAAAGAGGAGCCAGAACTAAAGGTTGCTTCATGCAATGTGATCTCTAACCCCTCGTCAGTCCGAAAGGCGACTGGCAATTCCTCGTTCAAGAGCCAGCCAAGGAAAACCAAGACAACCGTCTCGTCCTCCGGAGTGTTCGAAGGCACTCGGAGGAGGAAGAAGATCTTGGAGGAAGCTGGGGGTAGTCAAGCCCTCGTTGATCCTCCTTCCGAAAATGAGGGTGTCCTCCAGAGCACAGCTGGGGTGGATCTTCATCCTCAAGGCGAAGTCAGCCTCTCCGACATAGCTGGGGGTCGTCTAGCCCCTGTGGACCTGCATCTCGAAGATGAAGAAGTCCTTCATGACATGACTGGGGGTAATCAGGCCCTTACGGATACTTCTTCCGAAGAAACTTAGTTGGGAGTAGTCTAGCCCCTGCGGATCCGAGTCTCGAAGAAGAAGAAGTCCCCAGGAACATAGCTGGAGGTAGCCAAGACGAAGCTCCGGGAACAACAACTCCTCTACAGGAGAGTGAGGCTGAAAGCGAAGCCTCAACCGAG
This sequence comes from Iris pallida, assembly GCA_029216955.1. Classification (NCBI taxonomy): domain Eukaryota; kingdom Viridiplantae; phylum Streptophyta; class Magnoliopsida; order Asparagales; family Iridaceae; genus Iris; species Iris pallida. Next base: position 9,159 of record JANAVB010011952.1, on the reverse strand, counting down.
CCATCCGACTCTAGCCGTGTCATGACAGTATACATGGCTGGAGGTGATACAGAGTCTGATACGCCGCCACCGGGCCTCGTCCAGCGCATGGATACCCTGGAGGAGGACTCAAAACCCTCTCTGTCTCCATGCAAACACTGACTCAAGCAATGTTCGAGATACGGTCAGCTTTGGCCAGGACACCTTCTACCGGTCCCGACCCAGGGGCCAATGGAGAATCAAGTGTACCCCTTCAATGGGTATCCTTGGATACGGATCGCCGCGAAGCACCTCGGACATCGGAGCCCTCAAATGCTCAACTCGAGGTGGTACCACCTTCCCCGACTCCCAGCTCCACGGAAGACGTGGTCGAGATGATCAGGGACCTGCGCGAACGCTTTGAGTCCAAGAATAGACAAGAGGAGCGCCAAAAGATGGGCATCCTCCAACCTTATTCCCTCGAATGGAACAAGGTGGTTTATCCTCCCAAATATAAACTACAAACATTGACGCCATACGACGGGAAGGACTCTCCGCGTCGCTATCTGACGTACTTCCAGTCCCAAACGGGACATCTTCCGAAGGAGGACGCGCTACTCACCAGCATATTCGTCGGGGTACTGAAATGAGTGGCGTACGACTTGTACTACAGCCCTTCCCGACAATTCCATATCTTCCTTCGACGACTTGACGCATCTTTTTCTCGACCGTTTCTACAACGGCGGAAAGGACATGACAATGGCGTCCCTCATAGAGATACGCCAGAAGGAGAAGGAAACAGTTCGGGTATTCATCGAACGCTTCCGACAGGCCTACTTCAGACTACCCCCGGGCATGCCAGAACATGCACTCCTCTCCTCCTGCAGCATGAATATGCTGCCCGCAGTCAAACTCTGGCTCAATTCTACTCCTCCTCCCGATTGGAGTTCCTTGATCATCGAAGCTGAAGCAGCAGAAAAGAAGGCGTCCAATGCTCGCCTTCTGGGAGTTAGTTTTTCTGCCTTTGAGGACAAGGGGAAGCGGCCTGCAGCTAACAACCCCGAACGGGAGACGAAGGGGAAACAAGCATTGACTGTCAATGCCTCAAAAGGTGCATCAGTGCCTACTCAGAAGCCTCCACTTGCACCAAGGCCAAAGGAGGTGTACTCTTTCAACGATGAAGACACCCTGCAACTCTTCGAGATACTGAAGCAGGGTGACAAGATCAAGTTGTCGGACCCGAAGCATCCCGACGAGGTTGGGAAAGTGGACAATCCGAGGTCCTGTCACTACCATCGGTTTGTCGGACATCCAACCAAAGACTGCTACGTCCTCAAAAACTACATCCAGCGCATGATCAATGCGGATGTTATCTCCGTCGACTACGAGGAGAAGACGATTTCGGCCAACGTGGTGTCACTCCAGTTCTGCACCTTGCCGCCAACTACAATACAAGATGGCGTCGTCCCCATCCCTAAGGCGACAATGGAGGTGGTTAACTTACTACCTACTCGTGACAACGTGAGTGGATTCATCCCACTCACCACATCTTGGGGAGAGATCTTATGGGTTCACCCTGATCTCGTCTCCGAGGTTACTCAACCGGAGGTACGCTCTGCCTCCAAAACCTAAGGCAGGAAGATCAAGTCTTGCCGCATGGTATCTTCCTCCGCAGAAGAGGCTCTTCCTATACAGACGCGTTCACAACAGAACGCCCAACCCGACGAAGTTGTCGTCGAGGTGGTGCCTCCTTGCACCATCCCTGCTATCGAAGAAGGGGGTCCGTCCAAGCCTCCAGCAGCTAATAAGCAGAAGCATATAGAGGTTCGTTTCGACAGGCCTCTGCGAAAGGAGAATGCTGCGGGGCTAGCCAAGCCCCACGACTTCGACATACTGGCACAACTTGCCAGTAGTCCTGCCCGCCTATCTCTGTTTGAGCTCCTTCGTCTTTCCAAAGACACTCGTGAAGCTCTCTGTGAAGCTCTGAAGGATGCCGAATCCTTCATCAGTCAGGTCAAGCAGCCTGAAGATCTCCCAACTACATGTGCGCACTGTTATTGTGCGGATGAGGTTATCCCCAACATAACCTTCACCCAACAAGATATGCTGCTCAAGCACAACCGACACAACAGGCCACTGTATTATATCGGGTATATCGGTTCTGTCAAGGTGAAGCGGATTCAGATCGATCCGGGGTCTTCCCCCAGCATCATTACGAAGACGCTGCTCTCAACACTGGAGATCCCAATGTACCGACTGGCGCCATCCAACACAACAATCAGTGGCTTCAATGCTAGCAAAAGCGAGCCACTGGGCAAGATACGATTAAAGTGCCATATCGGTAACCTCAGAACCGAGGTGACTTGTTATGTCGTGGACGCGACGTCAACTACAACCTCCTGTTGGGTCATCCGTGGCTGCATGAGTACATGATGGTACCTTCTAGACTCCACCAATGTATGAAATATGTGTCCACCAATGATATTATCCGGACGGAGTTCGCAGACATCGACCCTTTTAAGGGGGTTGAAGCCTACTTCACTGATTCTAACTTGTACAAATTACTTGACGAGGAGGAAGCCAAGGATGCTGACGACGAAGCAGAAATGGTAGCAGAGCCGGACATGGAGCCTGAGATGACTTCTGACGCTCCTTTGAAGATCCGACTCAAAGGCAAACAGCCTCAGAAGTTGCCTCCCCTGAACATCAAGCTACCAGGGAAAGCACCAACTGCTCCCGAAGCTCCCTTGAAGATACGCCTCATGGGAAAGCCGCCTCAAATATTGGCTCCCCTTGTGGCAAAACTACAGGGGAAGGCACCAATCACCGGAGGCACAGAGGAGGCACCTCTGAAGGTGCGTCTTAAAGGCAAGCCGCCGCGATCCAAACTGCCAGAGAAGGCCCACATAGCCCTCTCGGACCCCGAAATCAAAGTTGTGGTGGACTCTTTCGATCCAATCCCAGTACTCACAGATGAAGAGCTATGGGAATATATCTCTGCGGATGTAGATGCACCCTCTCTGGACAATGTAATCCCCGGGATAAAATCTCGTATTTCATCAATAATAGAGTGTCTTTTAATTATTCTAGTCTTCCACATTGGAATGCCATGTATACATTAAATATGCTCTATGGTCGTTGTAAATACAAATAACGATTGTCCATCATGTAAATCGAGTAGTCCCATCCCAAGGGGTCTATTTTGTAGTCCCGCCGCGGAGTCGAGACGAAGAATCGATCATCTTCGGCAAAGTTGAGCGTCATCAAGACCTCCCACCACTCGAGCCAAAACCAGATACCAGCAGAATACAAGTCTATTGGTACACGGACAAGGCAAAGTACCTCATCCAAAAGATGGGTTACGACCTAAAAAGCAACAAAGGCCTGAACTACGGCAAGGGTCGACGTCTTCCTCTCCGGCTTCCAACACCTAAAGAAAAGCCGCAGGACTACTATAATCAAACTCGATGGGGGGTGGGCTATGTCACGCCGCCGTCAACTCCAAAGAATTCAGAGGCAGAAGAAACAGAATATTCTCACTCATCCGAAGCATCAACCTGGGATTCCGATACCAGTATCGGCTCAGTCTTCAAGAAAGTGCTATCAGCCAACATGACATCTGTACAACTTCAAGAAGATGAAGGCGAAAACCAAATGCCAGAATTCTTCGAAGAAGAACCATGGGCTCAACGCCTGGGGGAACAGTGGGAGTCTCGTTTTGAATTACGCGAACCCCCTACCGAAGACGAAGTCGAGCAGATCGACCTTAGGGATGGATCTTCTTCCAAACCCATCTTCATCAGCAAAAGCCTAGAAGGAGAAGACCGGGAATCTTTAATCCAGCTGGCTAAAGAATATCGATGTCTTCGCCTGGAGCTACGAAGATATGTCGGGACTTGATCCCCAGATCGCGATGCATAGGCTTAACATCTTACCTGATGACAAGCCTATCAAACAATAACAACGACGCTTTCGTCCTGACATCATGAATGCCATCGATCAGGAGGTGGACAAACTCTTGACCAGCGGCTTCATCCGTGAAGAACAACACCCGGATTGGGTGGCCAACGTTGTCCCTGTCACCAAGAAGAATGGAAAGATACGAGTCTGCATCGACTTCAGGGATCTCAATTTTGCTTGCCCGAAGGACGAATTCTCGCTTCCAATCACCGACGTGATGATCGACAACACATGTGGCTTCGAACGTATGTCTTTTATGGACGGGTATTCGGGCTACAACCAGATCAAGATGTTCCCCGATGATGCAAAACACACGTCATTTAGGACTCCGAAGGGGGTCTTCTGCTACACAGTAATGCCCTTCGGCTTGAAGAACGCTGGTGCTACATACCAACGAACTATGAGTACCATCTTCCGTCAGCATCTTCGTAAACAGTCGAATGCTATGTTGATGACATCGTAGTCAAGAGCCGTCTCAAAGGAGATCACCTACAAGACCTGAAGACAGTCTTCGATCTCATGCGGGCGCATCAACTCAAGAAGAATCCCGCTAAATCCTTCTTAGGGGTTTCTAGCGGAAAGTTCTTGGGCTTTATTATCACGGCGAAGGGCATTCATGTCGATCCCGAGAAGACCAAAGCCATCCTGGACATGGATCCTCCGAAGAACCTTCGAGAACTTCGAGGCCTGCAGGGACGTCTAGCATACATCCGGAGGTTTATAGCAAACCTTTCCGAAAAATGTTAACCCTTCACCCAGCTCATGAAGAAGGGAGTCTCTTACGTCTGGACAGAGGAATGCTAAAAAGCTTTTGATGACATCAAGGCTTACTTGACGAGCCCGCCAGTTCTGGTGGCACCCGTCGCTGGCAAACCATTTCTCCTCTATGTCCGTGCCATGGATCATTTCCTCGACGCTCTGCTGGCTCAGAACAGCGACACAGGCTATGAGCAAGCTAACTACTACCTCAGTAGAACATTGATTGGGGCCGAATACCGGTACAACCCCATTGAAAAGGAGTGCTTGGCGTTGGTATTGCCATCCAGAAGACTCGCCATTATGTCTCGGGCCAGACAATTTATGTCATCTCCTGAGTCAATCCACTCAGAGTTCTCATGACGAAGCCAGGGTCATTGAACTCCCGGCTAGCTACATGGAAGATCCTGTTAACGGCATACAACATGGTGTTCGTTCCACAAAAAGCCATCAAGGGTCAGGCTCTGGCCGACTTTTTAGCTGCACACCCCATCCTAGAGTCCTCAAGACTCTATGAAGACATCCCGGATGAGGTCCAAGAATCTAACGTCACCGAAGAAAGCTTCGTCTGGCGGATGTTTTTCGATGGCGCTTCAAGAACATGCCCCAAAGGCCAAATCATCGCAGGAGTGGGGATAGTCTTGGTCTCTCCCGATCAGCTGGTCATCCAGCACGTCTACTCCCTTTCGAAGCCGTGCTCCAACAATGTTGCCGAGTACAACGCTCTCATCATGGGACTCCAGCTGGCACAACAGCTGGGGGTGGATCATTTGGAAGCCTACGGTGACTCAAAACTCGTCGTTAACCAGGTCAGAGGGTAGTACGAAGTTTGCCATAAAGATTTGGTTCCTTATCATGAAGTTGCATTGAACATCATTTCAACCTTCACCAAGTTCTTCATCGAACATGTACCTCGTTTACAAAATTTGGAGGCTGACGCTCTCGCTGGCCTCGCAGCCTCATTAGCAGCACCCCTCGGGACTCAACACTATGTCACGGTAGTTGGTCGAGACTTGGTCTGTCCTAAAAATAATCTGTACTCACGAGTGGCCCATGCCATGTCAACAAGTGCTGGTGTTAATGTCCGAGACTGGAGATTTCCGTTCATCGACTTCGCTGTCTACAGAATTCTCCGAGAAAACCCGAAAGAAGCCGTCTCAGTCAAGAGGCGCTCCCTTCGATTCTACTACGATACAGCTACTAAAATGCTGTACCGACGCTCCTACGATGGACTTCTCCTGCGATGTCTATCCAACGAAGAAGCAGCCGAAGCCCTTCGAGAAGCTTACGATGGAACCTGCAGAGCCCATCAACCTGGCCATAAGTTGCAGGATCGATTGCGACGCATGGGCTACTACTGGCCAACTATGGCCGCTGACGCTGTCGACTATGCTAAGAAGTGCCATGCATGCCAGCTTCACGCAGACTTCATTTATATACCGTCAGAACCACTACATCCTACAGTCGTCTCCTGGCCCTTCGAAGCTTGGGGCATGGACATTGTGGGATCGATCACCCCTCCGTCATCGAGGGGACACCGCTTTATCCTAGCCATCATCGACTACTTCTCCAAATGGGCAGAAGCAGTTCCACTGGCGGAAGTGAAGAGCTCTAGGGTGATCAGCTTCATCAAAAACTATATCATCTACCGTTTTGGGGTATCCCGGAGGATTATCCACGATAACGGTCCTCAGTTCATCTGCCATGTTTTCAGCAGATTCTGTGACAAGAATCGCATTCAAAACGTGGCCTCAACCGCCTACAATCCGACAACAAACGGATTGGCCGAGGCGTTCAACAAGACTATCGTCAGGCTACTCAAAAAAGTCGTCTCATCCAATAAACGCGACTGGGACGAAAAGCTCGGCAAATGCCTTTGGGCCTACCGTACAACGGTACGGACCCCGACAGAAAATACACCATTCTCCCTGGTCTACGGGAGCAAAGTGGTACTACCTCTCGAGATCCAGATACCTTCACTCCGCGTAGCAATCATAAACCAACTCGCAGAAGAGGACAATCAACGTCGTCGTCTGCGAGAACTGGAGGCATTTGATGAAAAATGTCTCCTAGATCAACAACGCATTGAACTCTACCAAGCCCGTAGATCACAGGCTTTCAACAAGAAGGTCAAGCAAAGGACTTTCCAAGTAGGCGACCTGGTTCTGGCAGTCAGGAGGCCGATGGTGTTGACTCACAAGACACCAGAAAAGTTCGAGCCCAAGTGGGAAGGACATTTCATCATAGAGACGGTATACTCAAACGGTGCTTACCGCCTCGCTAAACCCAATGGGGACTTGTTCATGATGCCCATCAACGGCAAGTTCCTAAGAAGTACTACTCTTGAACTCTTTCAGACATGTACTTCCACAAAGGATCAGTGGACCCAATCATCAGGGCTCACATACAATTCCCTTCCACAAAATCAGATGCTTCTGGAACCCAGCTGTTCCATGGCTTCCTCCAGTAGAAGGACAACCACGTCCATATCACCTCTGAGTTGTCCCCCTATGCCCTACAAAGCGGAATCTTACACTCCGTAAGACTACGCTACCCATCATGTTTACCACGTCCACATTACCTCTGAGTAAACATCCCGTACAGACAACCCCTACGTTATCGTACTTTGATCGCAGAACTTCCACGTCCACATTACCTCTGAGTAGTTTTGCGTATTCCCCAGAGTCATTCCTACCACGTCCATAACACCTCTGAGTAGGAAGATTCCATCATTTGAATCCCATATTTGCCACGTCCACATCACCTCTGAGCAAACATGTTGGTTCTCTCAAACTTATTATCTGTACTTAAAAACCAAGGTGCACAAAATAATAGGTCCACACAAATCATCAAGTTCATGACAGCAAAAATGAACGCACCACAAAAAACTTTTTATTCTTTATTTTTCAAAAAAGTAAAGGATTACACCCCCAGCAAAGAGTTGCAAATACATAAAAAAGAAGAGACTACAATCCCTAAACATCCCCGGGGTTAGCCGAAAGCTCTTCAATCCGGCGCCTCAAGTCTGTCGCCCGAGTCTCCACAATCGCCAGGACCCGGCGTTCAGCTTCTTGACGCATTGCCTCTATGGCCTCAGGAGAAGTGTCATCCTCATGCTTCTCATCCAGCTGCTGTCGCTGCTGAGCCAGAGTAAGAGCCTGGTGGGTGAAAGCTGCTTTCTCCTTCTTGAATGCTACATGTTCAGCCTGGATACGTTCATCATCTAATAGGAGTCGGGCCCGCTGGTCCTCAAGGCGGCGAATCTGGGCATCAACCTCCATGACTAGCGTCCAACGTAGCTCGCAACTCCATCTTCTCCTACGTGGACTGAGACAACCGCTCCACTGCAGTTTCAGTCTCAGCCACTTCATGTTCTCAGACGTTCACGGTGGCCTAATAAGGACTCAGTCTCAGCGATCAACTTTTCCTTTTCTGCGTCTATCAGGCGGAGAGATCGTTTCGCTAGATACACTAAAACTCGGAAAGCCGCTGGTCCAGCTCGGCCACTGAGGCCTCCAGAATGTCGGCCACATGATCATGGCCCTGGTAGAGACGGATCAGGTTGATGTGAGGCAGTGCCAGAGTTTTTGCCGTTGCAAAGCTCCCATTGGCATCCATCACCGTCGATACGCCCCTCTGCAGCATCTTATACACCGCCTCGATGATGAACTTCACATATTCATCCGCATCCCCAACACCTGCGATGTCATAGCAGGAGTCGGAGGAGCTACTCTAGACAACGGACCGGAAGAACCCACCCGCCTCAACCTGCGAGGCTGGAACCTCGGCATCAACAGGCTCTTCATCAACAGGGGCTTGACTACTAGCCCGAGGAGCCAAAAGAGCAGAAGGAGCCGAGAGAGGCGTCGATATAGTACCCCAAGTAGAAGGAGCAACAGAGGGTTCCACCAAACCCTTACCCTTCTCAAGCTCGGAGGAACCACCAACGTCAGCGGCTACCTCATCAGTCCCCAACGCACTATCATCAGGCAGTACGGACATTCTCCCTCTGGCAGAGCAGTGAGATCAACACTTGTCTCCTGACTCGACCCCCTTGAAGTCAGGACCGGCAGACGAGTCTCATTGTCACCATCAAATCCCTCTACAGGGACAGGATCCGTCGCCACCTCCTGGTCGACAGCCACCTCAGCTTCCACTGCTGAGTCTGGGGTAGGGCTCGGCAGCGCTACAGCCGACCTCCTGTCATCATGACAAGGATGGGAATCAACCTCTCCTCTGTTCCAATCACATCTGTTGCCCCCGTAACGACTCATGCAACTCTGGAGGAACGTCATCTGAAGACGACAAACTCCACTCTACTTCCTCATAAGGAAGCCCCGTTCCGTAGGACCCTCTCGTCCAACCGGCTCATTTCAGAAGTCACTTCCGCAGGTTTTAAGCCCTTGTTGAGTCATAAACCGGATCTTCGAGGAATCTGCCAAGTCCTGCTTGAAGACGTAATCCCTCCAAGCAGTCACGTGAGGT